>PVJC01012350.1:8127-39974 GCA_004026665.1 Murina feae
AAAAAAAAAAAAAAAAAAAAAAAAAAAAAAAAAAAAAAAGAAAAAGAAAAAAAAAGGAAAAGGACCAGTCAGAAATTAAGCATACACTGACTGAAATAAAGAATAATATACAGAGATCCAACAGCAGACTAGAGGATCACAAGAACCAAGTCAAAGATTTGAAATATGAAGAAGCAAAAAACACCCAACCAGAAAAGCAAAAAGAAAAAAGAATCCAAAAATATGAAGATAATGTAAGGAGCCTCTGGGACAACTTCAAGAGTACCAACATCAGAATTATAGGGGTACCAGAAGAAGAGTGAGAACAAGATATTGAAAGCCTATTTGAAGAAATAATGACAGAAAACTTCCCCTACCTGGTGAAAGAAATGGACTTACAAGTCCAGGAAGCACAGAGAACCCCAAACACCAAGACACATCATAATTAAAATGCCAAGGGCAAAAGACAAAGAGAGAATATTAAAAGCAGCAAGAGAAAAACAGTTAGTTATCTACAAGGGAGTACCCATAGGACTGTCAGCTGATTTCTCAACAGAAACCATGCAGGCCAGAAGGGAGTGGCAAGAAATATTCAAAGTGATGAATAGCAAGAACCTACAACCAAGATTACTCTACCCAGCAAAGCTGTCATGTAAAATTGATGGTCAGATAAAGAGCTTCACAGACAAGAAAAAGCTAAAGGAGTTCATCACCACCAAACCAGGATTATTTGAAATGCTGAAGGACATTCTTTAAGAGGAGCAAGAAGAAGAAAAAGGTAAAAATAAAAATTAGGAACAACAAAGTGACAACAAATACATATCTATCAATCAGTGAGTATAAAAATGAAGTCAATAGAAATATCTGATGAACAGAATAACTGGTGAATAGAACAGAAGTAAGGGCATAGAAAGGGAATGGACTGACAGTTCTCAGGTGAAAGGGGGTCTGAGGGGTGTGGGAAGAGACTGGAAAAAAATCCTACACCTATGGATGAAGACAGTGGCCGGGGTAAGGGTATGAGGCGGGTGGGAACTAGGTGGAGGGGAGCTATGGGGGTAAAAAAAAAAAAGAGGAACATCTGTAATAATCTGAACAATAAATATTTATTTAAAAAAAGAATAGCTGATTAAAAATGATTGTTTTTTTTATTTAAGATACAACAATGATTTTTTAGTAATTGGGCTATATAAATAATCTTTTACTTATGATGCATATTGAAACTGCAAGTTGTTAATGTATATTGAACTAAATGATTTCTAGCCTTAGCCATTTGGCTCAGTGAATAGAGCATCGGCCTGCGGACTGAAGGGTCCCGGGTTCGATTCTGGTCAAGGGCGTGTACCTTGGTTGCGGGCACATCCCCAGTGGGAGGTGTGCAGGAGGCAGCTGATCGATGTTTCTCTCTTATCAATGTTTCTGGCTGTCTATCCCTCTCCATTCCTCACTGTAGAAAATCAATAAAATATATTAAATGATTTCTAACCACAGGGTGTAAAGGGATAATTCAATATTCAACAGTTTTAACATAATATTTAAAAATAAATGACATATGCTTTTTTCTTTTAAGCACAATAAACAAATTGACCTAATATTCAAATCATGTAAAATAATAAGGCTGCAAATTCTTGTCACTGGTTTATTTACTGGCCAAACACAGCCAGGCCCTATGCAGACCTGCTTCCTGCTGCCTGGTGAACAACCTTTGGTGCTCTCCTGAAAGAAGCCTTCTCTCGGTGAGAGGTTACTGGCCTTCATTACTGCCCAGTCCTGGCATCCCCTAAGCAGTAATCTATGCATAGAGTACTCAGGGAATGTAAGCAATGGTTAATCAGGACCCTAACTCAGACCACTCGACTCATGTTATGTAGGCCTGTAATAAAGCTCACAGGGTAACCGTGAGTTAAAACAGAAACGTTTCATCCATAAACTTCCAAAGCCAAGGAAGCACAATTTGGGACTATTTTATTCTTTTATAAAAATATTTTTTGTGATAAAATTTACATACCACAAAACTTACCCTTTTGCAGTTTACAATTCAGTGATTTTTAGTATATTTGCAGCTTTATGTAATCAACATTACAATCTAATCCAGAATATTTCGTCATCCCCAAAAGAAACTGTACCTATCAGCAATCACTTTTCATCTTCCCATTCCCACCTTGATAACTACTAAAAACTTTCTGTCAATATGCATTTACCTAATCCAGACATTTAATATAGACAGAATCATACACTATTTGTCCCTTTGTGACTGGCTTCTTTCACATACCATATTTTCACTTCTCTTGAATGTGCACTTAGGAGTAGGGTCATTTGGTAACACTATGTTTGACATTTTAAGGAACTGCCAGATTGTTTTTCAATGTCGCTGCACCATTTTACATGCTCACTAGTAGTTAATGAGGGCTCTAATTGCTCCACACCTTACCCAGTAATCTGTCTCTTCGATTATAGACATCATACATTGTGTGGTATCTTGCTGGTTTTTTTTTCAATCAAGATATAATTGATCTATAACATTATATTAGTTTCAGATATACAACATAAAGATTTGATAAGTGTACCATATATATTATGAAATGATCATCATGATAAGTATAGTTAACAATCATCACCACAGTTATAAATATTTTTCTTGTGATGAGAACTTTAAAGATATACTCTCTTAGTAACTTTCAAATATAGAATAGAGTATTATTACAGATAGTCACCATGCTACACATTATATCTTTATGACTTCTTTATTTTATAAGTGAAAGTTCGTATCTTTTGATCACTTTTGCCCACTTTGCACACTGTCCACCACTCCTATCCTGCCTCTGGAAGGCAACGAAGTGTTCTCTGTACCTATGAGTCAATTTTTCCTTTTTTTAATTCCACAAATAGGTGAGTTCTTAAAGTATTTGTATTTATATTTCTGACTTACTTCACTTAGCATAATGTCCTCAAGGTCCATCCATGCTATTACAAATGGCAGGATATTTTCTTTTTCCATCGATGGACACTTAGGTTGTTTTCATATCTTGGCTACTATCAATAATGTTGCAAGAACATAGGGGTGTAGACATCTCTGAGTATTTTCATTTCCTTTGGATAAACACCCATACGTGGAATTGCTGAATGATTTGGTAGTTTTATTTTAATTTTTTTAGAAACCTCCACGATGTTTTCATAGTGGCTCACCAGTTCACTTTTTCACCAATAGTGCAAGCAATTTAGCAGGACTACCCCACTAATTCTCCCTCCTACTTCCTTTTTACCTACTGTACTCTTAACCTCAAAATACAGACTAAAAAAGAATGCACATTTAAAAAAAAATCTGAAACCTATAAGCCAAACATTTAATAAACAAGAAAAGACACAAAAATACCCATCCCCCCAATTAATACTAGGGTGTAAGCTTCATAAGGGCAGGAGCTCTGACTATTTCTGCTCACCATTAAATTCCTTAGAATGACATAACAGTCAAATGTACTTGGAATTTAAAAATGAAAATTCATTTGAAGAAAGTTTCTATTTATATCTATTCATTATGAATTAAATAAAACATATATTTAACTCTCCTACAACTGTTAATAGAACTATTATCTTCTAAAGCATAAATAAATTGAAAAAAGTATTTGAATAAAAATTTGAGTAAAGAATAATTCAAACACAGCAGAAAAAAATTTCATAAGAAATTGATGAATAAAGCCTAACTTATTTCAGGCTTTTCAGTTGAAACAAAAAAGAAAAATACATGGATGAATTTAAAGAAAGACAAAATTATAAGAAAGAAATGAATTGGCAAAATGTAGCACAGCAGTTAGGAACTGAAATGCGAGATCTGGCCTAATAATACATCAGACTTCCAGGAAAACCTATGAATGTAACCACCATTGAAGTCTATACTCCCACTAGAGGCTTAAGAAGATGGACCCGGAAGCTTTCATGCAAGTGTCCAAGAAGAATCTGATGATACATCAAAACAAGAAACGCTGAGAATTATAGATGACTAGAGGCCTGGTGCATGAAATTCATGCACTCAGCAGGGGTGGGGGAGTAAAAGAGGTTTCAGGGGGGAGAGGGGTGCTCAGCCCAGCCTGTGCCCTCTCATAGTCTGGGAGCTGTCATCCTTAGTGCTGCTGCAGAGGCGGGAGAGGCTTCTGCCACCACTGCTGTGTTTGCCTGTGGTGAGTCCTGCTTCTGCCTGAGCGGCACTCCCCTGTGAAAGTGCACTGACCACCAGGGGGTAGCTCCTGCATTGAATATCTACCCCCTGGTGGTCAGTGTGCATCATAGTGACTAGTCATTCTGCCATTCAGTCAATTTGCATATTAGTCTTTATCTATTAGCCTTTATTATATAGGATTAGAACACAAAAGTAAAAATGTCAAAATGAGGCAAGAGATTGGCTTGTGGATTTCTACGAAACCAACTAGTCAGTCACATAACATGTACTTCATAGGACTGAACAGATGACTACACACATGGGCATCACCAGAAGGCCAAGAGAGACATCAAACAAACTATGTACTTGGAAGCAGGAGATGGAGAAACTGTACTCTCTTCCAAAACAGACCAGGAGCTAATGGTGGTGCTGACCACCAACTGTTCACATCAGAAAAAGGCATCAACTGTTCATATCATACCTCTGTGGTATGAGAAGAAAGCTGAGGAAGAGCACTCAAGGAATCAGTGCTCAAATGTCATGTCAATTCACTACTGATGAATTTGAAAATCTAGGTGAAAAACGGACTTGTATATAAATTTAATTGACTGAGAACCAGAAGAACAGTGAACTGAAACTAGAAATATTAGAGAAGAATGTAAAAGACAATGCCAGAAGTAAAAACAAAAGAAAAATAAAGATGGATGACTATCATCAATAAATCAATATATAAGTGCTGGTGAGGATGTTGAGAACAGGGAACCCTCGGGCACTGTGGGTGGGAATGCAGTCTTGTGCAGCCACTGTGGGAAACAGTATAGTGTCTCCTCAGAAAATTAAAAATGAAATTGCCCTTTGACCCAATGATCCTACTTCTGGGAATGTATCCAAAGAAACACATAACACTAATTAGAAAGAATATATGCAGCTCCATGTTCATTGCAGTATTATTTATAATATCCAAGATTTGGAAACAACCAAAGTGACCATCACTAGATGAATGGATTAAAAAGCTGTGATAAGGGAGGAGGGGGGGGAAGGGCAAGGGGAAAAAATGGAGATCTATCTATCATCTGTTGTAATACTTATCTATCACTTGTTGTAATACTTTAAGCAATGAAATTAAAAAAAAAAAAGCTGTGATACATTTACATGATCGAATATTACTTGGCCATTAAAAAAAAAAAAAAGAAATCCCATCTTTTGTGACAGAATGGGATGGACTTGGACATTATTATACTAAGTGAAATAAGCCAGTCAGAGAAAGACAAATACCAAATGATGTCACTTATATGTGGAATCTAATGAGCAAAATAAACTGAAGAACAAAATAAACTGAGAGAGAGAGAGAGAGAGAGAGAGAGAGAGAGAGAGAGAGAGAGAGAGAAAGAGAGAGAGAGAGAATTAATACATGGAACAGGCTGACAGCTGTCAGAGGGGAATGGGGTTAGGGAACTAGATGAAAGAAGGTGAAAGAATTAAGTAAAAAAAACAACTATAATAAAGGATAATATGCTAATTAGACTGGATGTACTTCTGGACATCCTTTTGGATAAAGCCGGGGCCAGAGGGAAGCCCAGGTCCCAGGTGCCTACAGGTGGCAGGAGGGAAGCCAGCCTGGGTCCCAGATGTCTAGGAGCGGCCAGAGGGAAGCCAGCTTGGGTCCCAGGTGCCAGCAGCTGGGGGAAGGAAGGCCTACTCTTGCACGTATTTTCATGCATCAGGCCTCTAGTATAAACATACCACATAGACCCAGACAATAATATGGTAACAGCCAGAGGGCAAGTGGATGGGATAGGTGAAGTGGGAAAATGGGGACAGAAAGAGATTTTACGTGGGGTGATGGGCTCATGATGCAGTGTGTAGATGACAATTTACTGAGTTGTACACTTGAAATCTGCATGGTGTTGTGAACTAATGTCACCCCAATAAATTCCACTTTAAAAAAGAAACATAAGTATATATCACTCAGAAGCATTGGTCTTTTTCCAGTTCACTTTTGACAGAACTATAGTTACTCTTGGGATTTTTACCTCATTTAAATGATTATTTTTTAATTCTTTTCTTAAAACATCTAAAGTACTGCCAACATCCACTCAAGGCATATTATTCTGTTATCCCAAATAGTGTCATCATTAAACCCTTTTTGCAATTGAAAATAAAAGGTGGAGGACAGTAGAAACATTAAATAATGTTTAAGATAGGTGAGAATCAAAAGTAAATGTGACAGAACACTAAACACAGGTTGTTTTATTTTTCTTCTTTGCAATTCTCTAATGACAGGATGTTGAACATCTTTTTATGTAAGTATTTACCATTTGTAAATCTTTGTTGGTGTTGTCTGTTTAGGTCTTTGGCCTATTTTAATCGGGTTGTTAATTTTCTTTCTTTTTATTTTATATAATTTTTTTTATTTTTCAGTTACATTTGATATACAATATAATTAGTTTCAAGTGCACAAATCAGTGATTAGACTTATATAACTTACAATAATTATTACAATATTGTTGCCTATATTCCCTATGCTGTACTTTATATCCCCATGACTATTCTGTAGCTACCAATTTGTATTTCTTAATCCCTTCACCTTTTTCACCCATCCCCCCATATGCCTCCCATTTGGCAACTGTCAAAATGAGCTCTGTATCTATGAGTCTGTTTCTATGTTGTTATTTTGTTTGTTTTCTAAATTCTACTTACAAGTGAAATCACACAGTATTAGTCTTTCTATGACATTTCACTCAGCATAATGTTCTCAAGTTCCATCCTTGTTATCATAAATGGTAAGATTTCATTCTTTTTAAGGCTGAGTCATGTTCAATTGTATATATGCACCACTTTATTCATTCATCATGGAATGTGCAACTAGGTTGCTTCCATATTTTGGCTATGTAAATAATGCTGCAATGAACATATGAAGGCATATATCTTTTTGAATTAGTGATTTGGGGTTTCTTTGGATAAATACTCAGAAGTAGAATTGCTGGGCTCTTCTTTGTCTCTTATTATAGCCTTTGTTTTAAAGTCTATTTTGTCCATATGAGTATTGCTACTCCATTCCCCCCCCCCCCCATTTCCATAAAATAATTTTTGCCATCCCTTTACTTTCAATCTCTGTGTGTCTTATGATCTGAAGTGAGTCTCTTGTAGACAGCATATGTGAGGGTTTGCTTTTGTTACTAAAGGTCCGGTGCACAAGTCCTGAGGCCTGGCCGGCGATCAGGGCCCATCTGTGGGGCGATTGGTAGAGTGATCAGGATCCCCACTCCTGGCACCGCCCTGGCCCCACCCACTGCTACCAGTCGCCTCCCTCTGTGGGGCAGCCAGCCAGGCAATAGAGAGACCACACTGGCACCCACATTGGCTGGCCTGGTGGTTCCTGCGGGCTAGAAGCAGCTTCTGCGTTGAGCATCTGCCCCCTGGTGGTCAGTGCGCATCATAGCGAGCGGTCATTTGCACATCATACCGACTGGTCATTCTGCCATTCAGTCTCTTTGCATATTCGGCTTTTAATATACAGGATTCTTTCAGCCACCTTATGTCTTTTGATTGGTATACTTAAACCATTTGCATTTAAGCTTATTATTGACAAATATGTACTTATTGCCATTTTATTTTTCATATTTTTTATATTTCTCCCCTCTCTTCTTTCTTTTAAAAATATGTTTTTATTGATTTCAGAGAGGAAGGGAGAGGGAGACATAGAAATCTCAATGATGAGAGAGAACCATCAACTGGATACCTCCTGAATGCCTCCTACTAAGGATCAAGCTTGCAAGCTGGGCATGCACCCCAACTAGGAATAGAACCATGACCTCCTGGTTCATAGGTAAATGCTCAACCACTGGCCCACTGTGGTCTGGCATCTTCCTTTTGTCTTTTCAGAGAAGACCCTTCCACATTTCTTGTATTACTGCTTTGGTGGTGATGAACTCCTTTAGCTCTTTCTTGTTTGGGAAGCTCTTTACCTATCCTTCTATTCTATATGGCAGCCTTGCTGGATAGAGTAATCTTGGTTGTAAGTCCTTGCTTTTTATCGTTTTGAATATTCTGGCCTGCAAAGTTACTGTTGAGAAACCAGCTAGCAGTCTTTGTAGATAACTTTGCATTTTTCTTGCTGCTTTTAAGATTCTATCTTTAACCTTTTGCATTTTAATTATGATATGTTTTGGTGTGGGCCTCCTTGAGTTCATCTTGTTTGGGACCCTCTGCACTTCCTGGACTTGTATGTCTATTTCCTTCACCAAGTTAGGCAAGTATTTTGTCACTGTTTTTTCAAATATGTTTTTAATTTCTTTCTCTCTATTCTACGCCTGGCACCTCTGAGGCATGAATGTTGGTGCACTTGAAGTTGCCCTAGTCTCCTTAAACTACCATCATTTATGTGATTATTCTTTTCTTTTTGCTCTTCAGATTGGGTGTTTTCTGCTTCCTTCTCTTCCAAATATCTGATTTAATCCTCTGCTTCATTGACTCTATTGTTGATTCCTTATGATGTATTCCTCATTTAAGTTATTGTATTCTTCATTTATGACTGGTTATTTTTTATGTTCTATCTCTATGTTTAGGTTTCCTGTCTCCTTGTTGAATTTCTCAGCAAGTTGATCTACTCTAACCCTTAGTTCATTACACATCATTATAAACAGTGTTTTGAATTTTGTATCTGGTAGATTGCTTATCTCCATTTTGTTTAGTTCTTTTTCTGAAGTTTGTTCATTTCTTTCATTTGGGGCATGTTTCTTCATTGCCTCACTTTGCCTCCCTGTGTTTGTTTCTGCTATGTCTCAAGGTTTTGATAGAGTGGCTTTATATAGCAGGTATTGTGTGGGGCCCAGTGGTGCAGCCTCCACAGTCACCTGAGCTGAGTACTTCAGGTGGACCCTTCCACTCCCCCCAACCCCATGTGGGCTGCATACACCCTCCTGGTATAGTCTATTTCTCACACAAGTGATGTTGTGTTTTGTAGAGCAAGAAATGTCAATGGTTAAGCCAGATTCTATAAAGAAAAAGATACTTGAGATGTAATTGAAAATATCTGTGTGTTCCAAAGATTTTCCAAAAAAGATAGACTTCAGTCAAGCCTGGACTGAATGGAGCATGAAGAGCTGTGGCTGGCTCTGAAATAAATGGGCACACCTCAACACTTGACTGTCCTGATCCAGACCCTGTGTGGACAGAAAACTACTGTGAGGACAGAATACTGAAAGACAGATGGGTTCCCATAAGCAAAGTGTCAAAAAAGCGTGCAATTTATCTCCCTATTTGTTTAATTAGCATGCTGAACACCTATACTAATAAAAGCTTAGGTGCTCACTGCACCCTCACGCGATGCCCTCATGTCATCAAAAGATGGCCGCCACAAGATGGCCGCCACAAGATGACTGGCAGTTGTGGGCAATCAAGCTGGCAGGGGAGGGCAGTTAGAGGGAGGACAGGCCAGCAGGGGAGGGAAGTTGGGGGTGATCAGGCCAGCAGGGGAGAGTATTTAGGGGCAACCAGGCTGGCAGGAGAGGGCAGTTGGGGGCATTAGGCAGGCAGGCAGGTAAGTGGTTAGGAGCCAGTGGTCCTGGATTGTGAGATGTATGTCTAATTGCCAGTTTAGGCCCAATCCCACAATGATCGGGCCTAAACCAGCAGTTAGATGTCCCCCTAGGGATACCAGGTTGGAGAGAGTGCAGGCCGGGCTGAGGGATACCCTCCTCCCCCATGCATGAATTTCATGCACTGGGCCTCTAGTAAAGAAATGAATCTAAATAGAATTATTGTTTGCAAGGAGATTGAATCAATAACCAACAAAAACCCCCAACAAAAATAATCAATAATAATTGAATCAATAACCCCCAACAAAAATAAATCCAGAACCAGTCAATATCACTAGGAATTCTACCAAACATTTAAAGGAGAATCAATACTAAGCCTTTTCAAAATCTTCCATAAATCAAAGAGAAGGTAACTCTTCTAACCAAATTTAAGTGGCCAGCATTACCTTGATAGAAAAACAGACAATGATCACATACACACACACACACACACACACACACACAGATTATAAGTCAATATCACAAATGAACATAAATGTAGAAATCCTCAACAAAATATTAGCAAACTGAATGAACAAACTGAATTATTTTAATGATCATTAAAAGGATCATATGCCATAATCAGATGGGATTTATTCCGGGACTAGGGGCCCGGTGCATGAAATTCATGCACTGGTGCAAGGGGGGGGTTCCTCAGCCCAGCTTGCCCCCTCTCACATACTGGGAGCCCTCGGGGGTGTCCTACTGATGGCTTAGGCCTGCTCCCTGCTCCCCTTGAGGAGCGGGCCTAAGCCTCAGTCTGGCCTCCCTTTGTGGGAGGTGACCAGGCTAATCAGGGGAAGCCACCAGCCCCATCACCCCACTGCTGCAGCCTCTGCCAGTCACCACAGCCACCAAGGTATTTTCATCAACACAGACTCTAGTCCCTTCACCAAGAAAAAATGACAACTTTCTTTAGGCATTTTCAAGATGTGTCTAAGGTTATGACATTTCTTTCTTTCTTTTTTTTTAATCCTCACCTGAGGATATGTTTCCATTGATTTTTAGAGAATGTGGAACAGAAAAGAAATACAGAAAGAAACATCAAAGTGAGAGGAACACTTTGATTGGTTGTCTCCTGCATATGCCCTGACCTGGGCCCTGGCCAGGATGGAGCCTGCAACCTAGGTACATGCCCTTGGTCAGAATTGAACCCAGACCCTGTAGTAAGCAGGCTGAGGCATAATGCACTTAGCCAAACTGGCTAGGGCAGGATATGACATTTCTTAGACCTCCAGCAGTGGACCTTCATTTTTTTTTTTTTTCTCCAGAAATATGGTAAAAAAATCCTAGGTCACCTTTAGGGATTCTTATTACCCAAGTTACTAAGAATATTACCAGTGGCATAAAGGGAGCTTAGCCTATGAACAGACAGAAAAGGTCTTTCCTCTGTAGTTCACTCTGATCACTGCTCCACCTTGCCCCTCCAATCCCATCTTCACCCCTGCCCAGGCCTGTAACCTCTGGCTGAGGATGGATGCCTGGGCAGGGAACCCCAGACCCCTGAAATCACCAACTCTGACCCTTTCCAGGCCTGTAGCCTCTGGCCAAGGCTACAAGCCTGGGCAGAGGACACCCAGATCCCTGCCCTTGCCAGCTCCACCCTTGCCCCACTGCAACCTGTGGCCAAGGCTACAGGCCTGGGCAGAGGACCCCTAGACCCCTGAAATTGCTGGTTCTGCCTGTGCCCTGACCCCTGCGATCGCAGGCTCTGCCCCTGCCCCTCCAATCACTGGCTCTGCCCTTGCCCAGTCCCTGAGATCGTTTGCTTCACCCCTGACCCACTGCAGCCTATGGCCAAGGCTACAGGCCTGGGTAGGAGACCCCCAGGCTCCTCCGATCGCTGGCTCCGCCCCTGCTCAGGCCTTGAGATCTCCAGCTCCACCCCAGCCCCACTGCAGCCTCTGGCCAAGGCTGCAGGCCTGGGCAGGGGACCCCCAGACCCCTATTTTGCCGGCTTTACTGGTGCCCAGACCCCTGTGATCATAGGCTCTGCCCCTGCCCCTCTGATCACTGGCTCTGTGGAGCCCTGGCCCCTGCTATCTCTGGCCTTGCCCCTACTCAGGCCTGAGGCCTCTGGCCCAGGTCTTATGCCTGGGTAGGGCACCCTCTCCACCCTTGCCCATGCCTGAGGCCTCTGTCCTGTGCAGGGGACTCCAAGCCCCCTCTGATCACCTGTTCTGTCTCTCAGGCACCCCACCTTCCCTGTCATCTGCCTGGCTAACAGGCCTGATCACTTCAGTGGCGGGGCTGAGCCAGACTGGGCATCACCATCTTGTGGCTATGAGTGCCACCATCTTGTGGCTATGTGGGCGGTCATCTTTGTGATGGAGTGATGCCTAATTTGCATATTACTCTTTTATTAGATAGGTTGGGAAGATGATTCAACATCTGTAAGTCAGTTAATCTGATACACCACATTAACAAAATAAAGGATATAAATCATCTCAATAGATGTAGAAAAAGTATCTGACAAATTCAACATCCATTTATGATAAAAATTAAAACGATAAATAAAATGGGTGAAGGAAAGTTGCTCAACAAAATAAAGGCTATATATGACAGACAAGCCCAGAGCTAACATCATACTCAAAGGTGAAAATCTGAAAGCTTTCCTCTAAGATCAGGAACAAGACAAAAATATCCATTCACACCACTTTTATTCAACATAGTATTGGATGCCCTAACCAGATTAATGAGGGAGGGAGGATGAGAAGAAGCAAGTCCATGCAAAGGAATCCATAGTGAAAAGGAAAATGTAAAGTTTTCACTATTTGAAGATGACATTATATTATACTAGAGGCCCGATGCATGAAGATTTATGTAAGAATGGGCCTTCCTTCCCCTGGCTGCTGGCACTGCCTTCGCTCTGGCTGGAACCGCCTTTCCACTTTCACTCCAGCCTGGAGCCACCTTTCTGCCTTTTCTCCAGCCTGGAGCTGCCTTTCTGCCTTCCCATGCTGCCCAGAATCCCAGAGCGGCTGGGGTGGTGTGGAACACCTGCATCATCATGGCAATGATGCCTGGTCCCTTGGCTGCTTGGCACCTTGCATACATGCGTGCTGCTCACAGGCCTACCATCATTAGTGGGTTAATTTGCATACTCATTCCTGATTTAAAGAAGAATCAATACTAAGCCTTTTCAAAATCTTCCATAAATAAAAGAGAAGGTAACTCTTCTAAACAAATTTAAGTGGCCAGCATTACCTTGATAGAAAAACAGACAATGATCACATACACACACACACACATACATACACAGATTACAAGTCAATATCACAAATGAACATAAATGTAGAAATCCTCAACAAAATATTAGCAAATTGAATGAACAAACTGAATTATTTTAATAATCATTAAAAGGGTCATTAAAAGGCTGTGGGGCATCACAAAGGTACGGTCAATTTACATATTTGTCTCTTATTAGTGTAGATATCAAAACCCCAAAGACTTTAACAAAAAACTGTTATAATTAGTAAGCAAATTCAGTAAAGTTGCAGGATACAAAATGAATAAACAAAAGTCCGTTGCTTTTCTTTGATAAGAAATTCTCAGAAAGAAAAATTAGGAAAACAATCCCACTCACAATTGAGTCAAAGAGAAAAAAATACAAAGAAATAAGTTTAAGCAAGGTGGTGAAAGACCTGTATATTGAAAACAACAAGACATTAAGTGAAAACAATAACAAAATCATAAGATATTAAATAAATGGAAAGCTATTCCGTACTCATAGGTTGAAAGAATTAATATTGTTAAACTGCCCATACTACCCAGAGCAATATATAAATTCAATGTCATGTCTATCAAAATTCCAAAGATATTTTTCACAAAAGTAGAACAAACAATCCTAGAATTGGTATGGAACCACACACACACTCTCTCTTTAAAAAACACACAACAACAACAACAAAACACCTACTAGCCAAAGCAATCTTAAAAAAGAACAAATCTGGAGTCATCACACTCCCTAATTTATAATTATAATAAAAAGCTATAGTAATCAAAACAGTATGATACAGGCATAAAAAACAGGCACACACATAAATGGAACAGAATAGAAAATTCAGAAATAAATTAACACATATATGGTGAAATAATTTATGGCAGTGCAGCCAAGAATTTACTATAGGGAAAGGATGGTTTCTTCAATGATGATGTTGAAAAAAAATGAATAGCCACATAGAAAAGAATGAAACTGGGCCTATTTCTTACTCCATAGCAAAAATTAACTCTGAATAGGTTAAAACTTGAATGTAAGACCTGAAACCATAAAGACCTGAAACATGGCAGTAAGCTACTTGACATAGGTCTTGCTGATTATTTTTGAATCTGAAACCAAAAGTAAAAGCAACAAAAGCCAAAATAAACAAGTGAGATTGTATCAAATAAGCTTCTGCACAGAAAAGGAAACCATCAACAAATGAAAAGTGGCTTATTGAATGGCAGAAAATAATTGCAAGTTATATACTTGATAAGGGACTAATATCCAAAATACATAAAAAATTCATACAACTCAGTAACAACAACAACAAAACCCCTAAATATCCAATTTAAAAAATGGGCAGAAGATGTGAATAGACATTTTTTCCCCCAAAGACACACAGATGACAAACAGTTACATGAAAAGATGCTCAAAATATTAATCATCAGAGAAATGCAAGTCAAAACCACAATGAAAGATCATCTTGCACCTTTTAGAATGGCAATTATAAAAAGACAAAAAATAACAAGTGTTGGCAAGAATGTGAACAAAAGGGAACTCTTGTGCACTTACATTCCTGCTGGGAATGTAAATTGGTATAAATTATAAAGAGAACTACCATATGATCCAGCAATTCCACTTCTGTGTATTTAACAGAAGAAAATAAAAACATCAATTTGAAAAGATATCTGCACTCCCATGATTATTGCAGCATTATTTACACTAGCCAAGATATGAAAACAACCTATGTGTCCACTGGATGAATGAAAAAGAAAATGTGGTATATACACACACAAACATAGAAGTATTATTTAGCCATGAAAAATGAAATCTTGCCATTTGCAACACCATTAATGGGCCCTAAGGGCATTTTGCTAAGTTAAATAACTCAGGTAGAGAATGAAAAATATCACATAATCTCACTGGTATGTGGAATCTACTCCACTCCCCCAAAATAAAAACAATCAAGCTCATCAAAAGAACAATGACTTCAGTCAGCACTTCCATCTGGGAGAAACCTGCCCCTCCAGCTCTCGCCCAGATGTCAGTCAATTCAGTTCTTCCCTATATGTCCCTGATGCCTTTCAGACTGCTGCCCCAGCACCAAAGTTCAGAGGGAGCAGTTCCCAGTAAATGTATGCATGGGCCCTTTAAGTGGAACTGCCTAGGCCTTCAGCAGCTGCAGCCTCAGCCTCAGCTTCAATCCATGCTGGTTTTTACAGCCAGAAGTTATGGAGACTTCTCTTCCTGACACTGGAACCCTATGTGGAACCTAGTGTGGGACTAGGATCCCTTGCTCCTCAAGGTGGGGGGGGGGGAGGGGAGGAAAGACCTATGTAGCCTAGATATCTCTCCTGATTTTTATCCACCACACGTGAATGTGGGACCAGGCTGTTACATGTCTGTGCCCCTCCTATCAGTCTTGATGTGGCTTCCTTTTTGATTCCCTAGTTGTAGGATTTCCATTCAGCCAGATTTCAGATGCTTCTGAATGATGGTTGTTCTATAGTTCAGTTGTAATTTTGATGTGGTTGTGGGAGGAGATGAGTACCATATTTACCTACAATGTTATATTGACTGGAAATCTATCCTCAAACATCTTAAAAGAACAGTGTTGATTGACATTCCTGTTGTAAATCTTGATCTCCTGTGACCTGACTCTCATTTCTATGATTTCACATTGCCAAATTCTTCTGTGATTTCTAGGATTGCTGTTATCCATTTTCTTCACTGGTTCTTCTTACTCTTCATGGTCTTCCAACTGCAATGCTTAGTGTCATGGGTTGAATTATGTTCCACTAGAATGATAAGCTGTAGGAGAACCAAGATGGCGGCATGAGGTATATACCTAAATGCACAGCCTCCACACCTACATTATAGAAATACAACTATACAGATAAACGGCCATCCTCCAGAACCAAGGGAGGGGAAGCTTTACATCTAGAAGGCAAGAGGAGTGCTTTGAGACTGAATAGAAGCTCCCAGCGCTCAAACTGAAAGGTACAGACGCGCGAAATGGAGGTGGAGGTGCGGCGCGCGGCAGTACGGGTGAAAGGGTGGCAGCAGCGATTGGGTCCACGGCTTGGAATATTATAAACTCCCGGGTCACACTGAATGCAACGCGGGCTATAGGGCAACGGGGCGGCGGAAGACCAGTGGCGTTCTAGCACTGCTATTCGCAGCAATCACTGACCCGGAGATTCGGGAACTGAGAATCATGCGCAGACCCCAGGCTTGGAGACGCCAAACCCGGTAGAAACTGCGGCATCAGCAGAAGGGACGCCATTGTGAGTCGCTCCACCCCCGGTGATTCTGAGACCCTGTGCCATCCCACCTACAACCCTGCCCAAACTGTGCGCCTGCCTGCCTGCAGCATAACCTAAGGGTCTGCAACTGGGACAGAACTCCAATAGATCCAAACTCCAAACAATGAGGAGAAAGGCCTGCAGGTCATTTCACCCCAGTGATACCTCCCAGTGATAACTACAACAAGACTGTGCACCCAGCCTTCAAAGGCGTACAACAAGAGTGTCCACCCCAGTGACTGGGGAGGCTGAATCACCGGGCCCTATATAGGACACCTAGCACAGAAAGCCAAAATGCGGAGACTAAGAAACAGGTCACAAAAGACAGAAATGGAGGAATGCAAATGACTGGATATAGAGTTCAAAACCACGGTTATTAGGTTTTTCAAGAAGTTTCTAGAGACTGCTGATAAATTTAGTGAGACCCTTGAGGATATGAAAAAGGACCAACTAGAAATTAAGCATACACTGGCTGAAATAAAGAATAATATACAGAGATCCAACAGCAGACAAGAGGATCGCAAGAATCAAGTCAAAGAAATGAAATATGAAGAAGCAAAACCCACCCAGCCAAAAAAGCCAAAACAAACAAACAAACAAACAAACGAAAAATCAAAAAGTATGAAGATAGTGTAAGGAGTCTCTGGGACAACTTCAAGCGTACCAACATCAGAATTATAGGGGTACCAGAAGAAGAGAAAGAGCAAGATATTGAAAGCCTATTTGAAGAAATAATGACAGAAAACTTCTCCCACCTGGTGAAAGAAATAGTCTTCCAAGTCCAGGAAGTGCAGAGAACTCCAAACAAAAGGAACCTAAGGAGGACCACACCAAGACATATCATAATTAAAATGCCAAGAGCAAAAGACAAGGAGAGAATCTTAAAAGCTGCAAGAGAAAAGCAGTTAGTTACCTACAAGGGGGAACCCATACGACTATCAGCTGATTTCTCAACAGAAACTCTGCAGGCTAGAAGGGAGTGGCAAGAAATATTCAAAGTGATGAACAGCAAGAATCTACAACCAAAATTACTTTACCCAGCAAGGCTATCATTCAGAATTGAAGGTCAGATAAAGAGCTTCACAGACAAAAAAAAAAAGCTAAAGGAGTTCATCACCACCCAACCAGTATTATATGAAACTAGAGGCCCGGTGCACAAAAATTTGTGCAGTCGGGGGGGGGGGTTCCCTTAGCCCGGCCTGTGCCCTCTCATAGTCTGGGACCCCTCAGGGGATGTCCACCTGCTGGCTTGCCTGGGCAGCCTGGGTGAGGGGCAGAGGGCCGTTTCTGGCTGCCCACAGCCCCTTCATGGATTGGGTCCCTACTGAAGTGCCTGGCTGGAAGCAGGTATCTGGGGTTTATCTTCTATAATTGAAACTTTGTAGCCTTGAGTAGAGCTCAGGGCCCTGGCTTCCTCCATTGCCCGGAGCAACTCCAGCTCTGTGGCTGCTGCCATCTTAGTTAATTTGCATATTTGCTCCTGATTGGTTGGTGGGTGTGGCTTGTGGGTGTAATGGAGTGACGCCTAATTTACATGTTACTCTTTTATTAGATTAGATGCTGAAAGGTATCCTTTGAGAAGAGGATGAAGAAAAATTAAAGATAAAAATTATGAACAACAAATACATATCTATCAACAAGTGAATCTAAAAATCAAGTGAATAAAAAATCTGATGAACAGAATAAACTGGTGAATAGAATAGAATCAGAGGCATAGAAAGGGAGTGGACTGAGAATTTTCGGGGGTAAAGGGTGTTGGGGGTGCGGGAAGAGAATGGAGAATGATCGTACACCTATGGATGAGGACAGTGGCGGGGTAGGACAGAGGGTGAGGTGGGAAATGGGAGGAGGGGAGCTATGGGGGGAAAAAGAGGAACTGTAATAATCTGAACAATAAAGATAAAAAAAAGAAAAGAAAGATAAGCTGTAGTCCTAACCCAGTACCTCACAATGTGACCTTATTTGGGTATAAGTTCATTGCAGATGTAATTGGTCACACTAAAGCAGAGTGGGCCCTGATCCAATATGACTGGTGTCCTTATAAGAAGACTAGAGGCCCGTTGCAGGAAGATCCCTGCAAGAATAGGGCTTCCTCAGCCTATTCCTGCAAGAATAGGGTTGCTGAGCCGGAGAAAAGCAGCGGAGAAGAGAAGGGGCTTCGCTCCCTTCTCCGCTGCCTTGCTCCCTCCCATTTCTGCTGCCTCAGCTCCCTCCCTTCTCCACCACTTCACTCCCTCCTGTCTCTGCTGCCTCGCTTCCTCCCTTCTCCACTGTCTCCACTGCCTTGGCTCTGTTCCCTTCTCCGCCTCTTGGCTCCTTTCTAGGCTTTCTTCAATCTTCAGTCTTTGCTCCCTGCCTGTGTATGCACATTAACCGTCATCTTTCTTGGGTTAATTTACATATCGCTTGACTGGCTGGTGGGCTTAGCAGAGTGACACCAATTTGCATGTTACTCTTTTATAGGTGTAGATGGCCATTAAAGATAGGGGCACTCAGAGGGAATGCCATGTGACAAAGGAGGGAGAGATTAGGTTGTGAGCCAAGAGACATGAGATTGCTGGCTACCCCCAGAGCTAGGAGAAGACACAGAAGAATTCCCCTATAGATTTTAGAGGAATCATGGCCCTGCTGACACTTTGTTTTCAGACTTCTAAACTTGCGTATTGTGAGACAATACATTTTTTTATCTGTTTACGTCCTCTACTTTGTGACATTTTGTTAGAGTAGCTCCTAAGAAACAGATGTACCCACACATGTGCTTTGGGTCTTTTCTCCTCTACTCCCACCACTAGGATAACTTCATCTATCCCCCAGTTTCAAAGTATTCCATAAAATGTATTCTACCCAGCCCTCCCACCTGAGCCCCAGATTCACACTGAGCTGTCTCTGGCCTCACCTGGATGTATTATAAGCATCTCAATCTCAATTTGCCTAGAACTCTATTCACTGACCTATCCAACTTCCCCTCCTGCCTTCACTATCTATGACTTCCATCTCTCTTGAAGAGCATCACAGACACTGCTCTCCTCTCCTGAAGCCTAAAATGGCCTCTTTTTTCTGTCCCCACTGCCATTATTTCCAGGGCAGGACCACAACTGTTCAGTCACACTAGCCTCCAATGCTTCTTCTTGAACTTATCACAAAGGTTCCTCATCCAGGGGCTCTGTACTGGTTACTCCTTCTGCCTGAAGTATTTTCCTCTAGAAACCTACATGGCTAAATCCGTCCACTTTATATAAGTGTTTGCTCAAAATGAAGTCCATATAGTTATAGCTCAAATTTTCTACATAAGGCACCTGAGGCACGAAGAGGATGAGCTGCCTGCCATAAGTCATAACATAGTTGGTGAATGGGAGGAGAGCCAGGTAGTCTGGCTCTGAGGCTGGGCTCTCTACTGCATAGCAACTCAGTAAGGGAAGAAAAGATAACAAGTAGATATTATGGGCAGATATGGTAAACGGAGATTTAAATTTAGTGGGAAAAATAAGATATATAAATGTCTGGGGAAGAACTTTCCACATTGAGGTTACTGAAGTACAGAGCCTTTAGTGAATTCCATGGAGAACAAAGAAGTTACTATGAAAGGAAGTGAACAAGGAAAAATCCAACAGGAAATGAGCCTAAGGTGGCCAAGAGCCAGGTCACTTCAGGACTGAAACATCAAGGTTAATGTGCTCTAAGAGATAATGAAATCTCTTCCAATTTTATTAGATGACTAGGGGCCTGGCACAAAAATTTGTGCACTCGGGGGGGGGGGGCCCTCAGCCCAGCCTGTGCCCTCTTGCAGTCTGGGACCCTTCAGGGGATGTCCACCTGCTGGTGTGCCTGGTCAGCATGGGTGAGAAGCTGATGGCTGTTTGCAGGCTGGCCAAGCCCCCCAGCAGGAACCACCACCCCATGGGGGTGTGGTCAGCCTGGGTAAGGGGCTGAGGGCCATTTTCAGGTTGCCCACATCCCCTTCAAGGTTCGGGTCCTTACTGGGGTGCCTGGGCAGCCTGGGTGAGGGGCCAAAGGCCATTTTCATCTGGCCACAGGCCCCTTCAGGGTTTGGGTCCCTACTGGGGTTCCTGGGCAGCTTGGGTGAGGGGCTGATGGCTGCTTGCCGTCTGGCCACAATTCCCATTGACCCAAGGTCCCAGCGAGGCTGGCTGGAAGCAGGTTTCTGGGGTTTATTTACCTTCTATAATTGAAACGTTGTTACCTTGAGTGGAGGCCACAGCCTGCCTAGGCAGGCAAGGAAGCTTCTTCTTGCTTCAGCTCCGTGGCTTCTATAATTGAAACTTTGTTGCTTTGAGCCAGCTGAGGCAGGCAGTTTCCTTCAAACAGAAGCCTCCTGTTTGCTCTAGCTCCATGGCTGCCGGCCGCCATCTTGGCTGGGTTAATTTGCATACACTCCCTCTGATTGGCTGGTGGGTGTGGCTTGGCTGGTGGGCATGGCTTAGGTGTCTCAGGGTGATGGTTAATTTGCATATTACTCTTTTATTAAATAAGATATTATTGTCTTTTAATATAGTTAACACTAACATTCTGTTCTGTGACCTTATTTCACAGAGTTGTTCAGCCTTACATTCTTTATTTTGATTCACTTTGCTGGCTAAACTTTGGTTTTCCAAAAGGAGTGCCTAGGTGCTGTATGACCCATATAAATTTTGTTTTTAATTTTGTTTTTAAATGGTCTTCCAGGGAATATTGGATTATATAAAGCTCCTGAACCACATTTTCTTTGCTCTATCATCTCCCAGAGCCAAGGGTTTTTTCATTCATTCATTTAACATGTACTATTGAGTGCCTAACATATATTAAACAGTAGTGGGGAAAAGAGACCAAGTCCCTGTCCTCATGGCTCTTCTAGCCTAGTGGAGAGAGATAAACTATCAACAAAAATCAGTTGGTGACAATTACTATGGAAATAATGCAGGTCAGAGGAGGGATATACTTAGAGATTTAACTGAAAATTGAAACACACTGACAAAATATTTGCCCTTTAATGTTTTTATGTTTGTTTAACTTTCAGGGTATTTTTAGGAACTAATGTTGAATACAGTGGAAAAGCATTAACCTGAAGATGAACAGTTATTGCAGTCACTATTATTTATAAATCGAAAATATCTTGTCATGAAATCCTACCCTATAGTAATGTGAAGGATTAAATGTTGAAAAAGATTCTAGGCAGTACATCTCTATTTCATAATAATTTGAACTACATCTGAAACAAACATCAGAGACTTCTTACATCAAAGACCATACAAGAGATTTTTTAAAAACAGAGAATACAGTCAAATTCAACAGCTACTTAAGTTTCTAGCACCTTCAAAACATTGTACCTAAAAAGGAATCCAAACTCAATACAGTATCTTTGTCTTCCCAAATGAGATGGTACTTTAAAATAATGCCTAAAATATCTATTAATCATATTTGGTGTGGAAAAGTTCTTGGTGTACAGGTTATTTTGAAAAGCTGATTTTTTTTTCAACCTACTTTCCAACTAACAAGTCATGAAAAGAATATTAATATAAAGGGTCCCTATCTAAATCTGTAGAATTTTGGCTAACACAAGACCCTCTTCCAGAAAACTGCTTGATAATAAAGCACATGCTTCCAAACTAACATTCTTGGAAAGGAGTTTCAGAATGAAAATCAGAGTCTATAAACAGGATGATTTACTGCTTAGTCACAATAAATCTAGGTGTAGAGAATGCATGAAGATAATGCTGTTGCTAGATAATGATGATGACACATGTGTATGTGGCATCTGGACACCACTGAGGTTTTTAGATGTTATGTTATGAACATCCCTTACATCCCTTGAGACAAGGAGAGAACATATATTCTTTTAGTACTGCAAATTGGGAAACCAAGAATAAAATAATTTAGTTAAAATTTCACAAAGTCAAAGCACAGCCCAGTTACCTGCCCAGGAAGCACCCTGTCCATTAAATTTTAAATCCATGAAGCACTTGTCATTTTCACCTCACCTACTCCCCCAAAGAATCTGAGACAAAAACGATAGCAAAAATTTCAAATGGCAGCAGCAGCAAATTTCAAGAGCATTTCTTAGAATAAGACTTGCCAGAAATAAGGAGCCACACAGGACTTTGGTCATAAAATATTTGCCTTACAATCTCAGAATAGTTAAACTGCAATACAACAGAATTTACCAAATTCTTAAATTTTGAAACCTGCCTTGCAATAGGGAGGGATAAAGTCATTTCAGGACAAAACTGATACCTTTCAAAGGTAAGGGAAATCACTGCCCAGGATTAGTGCCAGGTCCCATTATTTAAACTGCTATTGCAACCAAATCCTATGTATTATGACCCCTTTTCCAAAGCCATGTTTGTCCAAGAAGGAAATTTTACCTTAAATTTCTGATAAAGATCCAATGTAGGTATTTTTATTTTGACATGTAGACCTCTACCACATGCTAAAAGTAAGACCACATGGTATGGTCACACAATACCCAGCACTATATACTACACAATTAATTATTCTTTGGCTACAAATCAGTGTGTGCCCAAAAAAGCACTTTTCTTTAAAAGAATATAAAACATTCAGAAGTCACTAAAATTAAACTAGATGTATGTCTCTACATTTTAAATTTATTAACCTTTTAAGAGAATGTCCATTGCCCAAAGGCTATGTGGTTAAACTCCTTCCAGGAGACCAACAATTTAGAAAGATTTTGTTAGTCATATCACACCTATACCCTAAAAGGATAGATGTAGATTTAAAGCAGCAAAATTTCCAAAGCATTTTCTAGGCATCAGCCTTAGCGGAGATCAGAAGCCATGGAGGCCAGCCAGAAGCCACTGTTCATTATTCCCCACCCAGATATCTACTGGCTAAAATTTCAAAGCAACACTAGTGTGAGAACAGAATTTAGCTATTTTTAAAATTTTAAAATAACATAGTGATTGACTATAATATTAACTAATTTTAAAATTAAAGTTTTTTCTTATCTTAAGACCTTCACAGTGATAAGAGGTTATACCAGGCAACTCTGACCTCCCATGAGCTGCCAGAAACAGGGGACTTGATTTAAGACCCAAAATTGTTATTGACTAAACGCTTTCTAAAATATCACTGGGCCTCATGGCTGATACCAAAGTTCTAAACTTTGGCACTGTCACTTAGGGAACAGGAAAAGAAATCCTGAACACTTCATCCACAATTTCATAAAATTGTGTGGGGAAAGTATGGAAGTGATGGAAATAAGGACTGTGGGGGAAAATTGCAAGGAATACAAAGATTAGGCCCTAATTTCAAGCAAGCTTTAAATGGGTTCCTGGTGTTTGGATTTCTGCTCTTTAGAAAATTATTTGAGCTAATGTTTAGCATTAACTGCTAAAAACTGTCTATAACATATAGCAATTGGAATTAAACTAATAAAATCTTACACCATTTCAATCCATAATAACTAGATAAGGGTGATTTGCAATGAGTGTATAGTTTGTAAGAAAGTGAGAGCTTCTAAGTACTTAAGAAGTACTTTCGGGTGCTTATAAACAAAGTCCTGCTTTAAATAGTTTGAACATTCTTGCTAAAAATCTTGTTTGCAATATTAGTTTGCTTAGTGGAAGTTTTTTCAGAGACTGTTATGGTGAGTTTTAATAAGGCCTGTTCTGGAATTGCTCAAATCTTGACTCAATGGGGACTGGGTTAATAAGGTCTTAAATTCCCTCAAACACAAGGCCTTGTGCGAGATGTTAAATATTAGGGAGTTCAACTACATGGTTCAGCTGGATAGAGGCAAGAAAATTCTCAACAGAGTCAGTCTCTCAGGCCATTTATCCCACAGAAAACAATTTACCCTTCAATGGCTGCAACTCTTTAAAAGAAAGTGGAGAGGTAAACTTATGTAGTTTGGAGTGGACAGAGCTGGGAGTTAAAATCCTAAATCCACTGGCATTTTGATATGTAAAATCAATTTTAACAGTTTTGTAGGCCTGTTATCTATCACAAATTTTGTTAGATTGGAAATTTTGGTAAGATTAGGAAAACCTACATGACACTGCCTATCACTTCACCCTCTTTATTAGTACCAATACTTTACTTTCTTGATTTTTCATGAATCCAACTAAAATCTAACTATTTGTTTTCTTTGTTCCTAAATTAAGTGTGTTCAAGCTCACGAAGAAAACCAGAGATAAAAGCAATTGGCATATACTTCCAATGAATGTACAGTTACCAAACTCAGCCAACTGCAAATTCAGCTGGTTCTCCACCATTGGGAAATCCTTTTGAAGGCACTGCACTCAAAGAGACTGTACCAAACCTCTTTAAATACTCCTTCCCTTGGTTTTTGAACACTTCCAATTCCTATCTTCATGCTTCTCTCATCACTCCTAGCTGGGCTCTTACCCTTAACTCTTGGTATCCCCAATGCCACCTTTATCTTCCCCACAGACTTCCCTCAATCAGACTGAATTCTTCACATTGTTACCACTTAATACACTAATACCCTCCAAGCCCTCATCTCTATTCAAATCACCTTCTGAGCTCCAGACAAGCATGTTTATCTGACACTGGAATAGCACTGCCTGAACTTCTCCCATCATTCACCCAGTTAAGTGTACAGAAGTATAGAAATCATCAAATCCATTGGCTCCAGAAGGTGAAGGAGAATTGGGTTCTAAATCTCTGCTAACAGCAATACATTTAACAACAATTCCCACAAACAGATATTTTTATAGGCAAAATGGATATTTTAATATTGTATTTTTATCCTGTTTTACCTATGTATATTCTCTATAACTGAAAACACATTTTTAAACATCATTCTACTGTCTGCCCACCAATAATTTTCCACTACCTTTTCCATTCTGTAACCAAAAAGTTAGCAAAGGTATTTAACTCTCTCCCCAAATAAATCAATCATCACAAATTACATCACTTTGACCTTTAAATTAATTTACATGAATCCAAAGTGCACACAGTTTTCAGTCACAGACTTCAAAGCAGTTAAAGAGCCATTTCCAGGGCACACTGCAAATATTTTGTCCTCAAATGTAGAAGTGTTTTGAGCTATATTCTTAGTGTAAGTTTTATGTAAGAGGAAAATACCAAACTGCTGTTTTATAATTTCCTGTTTTCTAATTTAGGGGTAGGAAAAAAGTGAGAGGAGATAAAAGAAAGTTTCATATAGAGTAGTCTTTGTTCTCTTAAAAACATAATAAAACATAACAATTTACTTTAAAAACACCACAATAAAATTGAGCAAGTTTTGATGGGGTGAAGTAATTTTGCAACAATCTCATCCCTCAATAGCTTCAAGGTATGAAATGCAGTATGAAATGAATGTCTCAGAGTCCTTCATGGTTACAGTTATTCCAAAGAACCACACCCTCAAGATATATATGAATACACACACACACACACACACACACATATATTTAACTCCAGACCAAAAGCAAATACCGTATTTTCCGGCATACAAGATGACTTTTTAACCCATGAAAATCTTCTCAAAAGTCGGGGGTCCTCAATAGAGCTGGATGGAGACTGCAAGTGTCTCCGGTCGGCTCCTTTTTGTGCCGCATATGGTTTCCATCCATACTTTTTAACCCATGAAAATCTTCTCAAAAGTTGGGGGCTGTCTTATACGCCCAGTCATCTTATACGCCGGAAAATACGGTAATGCCATCCTGATGAACCATGAGCTTTCCCCTAATTTAAAACATGACATTCTTTTACAATTCTAAGCATATACCCCTCTAGAGAACATTATCCCCCTGGTAATATATAATGAAAAATTCTATAAGAAATATATCCTTTAAGTTAATTAATTTCCTCTTACCAATTTTACCTTTTTCATTTATGTTCTCTTGAATGTGAGATTATATAGCTTGATACTCTGTTTCCTTACTATGTTTTCAAATTTACTTGGTTTTATCAAAAAAGGGCTTGACTTTCATTTCTTGGCACTTGAAGTTTAAAGCCATCTGCACTATTTAAGCATCTAGTTCTCCAAATTTAATGAATATTATAAAGGGCTACATTTTAGAGGGAAATATTCAAACAATGATAGGATTCTTAGAAAAGCAGATCATTCTGCTGTGACAATGGGTATGTTCTCATTTCTTGGGTATTTGGTTACACAAATCTTTTCAGGTTTATCTGTAAATTAAATATTAAAATAAAAATGCTTATTATAATGTACTATAAATAAAACTAGAGGCCCAGTGCACAAAAATTTGTACACTTGGGGGGGGGGGGTCCCTCAGCCCGACCTGTGCCCTCTCCAGTCAGGGATCCCTTGGGGGATATCCACCTGCTGGCTTAGGCCCGCTCCCCAGGTGATCGGGCCTAAGCTGGCAGTCAGATATCCCTCTGGCAGCCTGGGAGCCCTCAGGGGATGTCCACTTGCCAGCAGGGAGCAGGTCTGAGCTGCAGTCAGACATCCTTAGTGCTGCCGAGGAGGCAGGAAAGGCTCCCACCACCACCACTGTACTGGCAATGGTCAGCCAGGCTTGTGGCTGAGCAGAGCTCCCCCTATGGGGGAGCACTGACCACCAGGGGCAGCTCCTGCATTGAGCATCTGCCCCCTGGTGGTCAGTGTGTGTCATAGTGACCAGTCATTCACAGTTGTTCTGCTGTTAGGGTCAATTTGCATATTATCCTTTTATTATGTAGGATAAACTATAATCTTATTTTATTATTGTTTAACTTCAGAATATTTTTTAAAATATAATTTCTATTCCATTTATTTTCAAAATACTTTTTCAAAAATATACATTTGTAATTCATACTCTATTTTGCATCCAAAATGCCTGAGAAATAGAAGATAAAATTAGATTGCTACCACATCAGCCTCTGTCATCATTTAAGAGGTTGTATGTCAGTTCTTCATAAGGTAGAAACATTTCCTTAGCACTAAATCTCAGGAGAAAAGTATGTTTAACATAATTTTTACTGAATACAAATATCCTTAATAAAAATGTTTCTTATATTTATTCCCGATTCAAAAATACAGTTTGATTTATAACTGTTTAAACCTATATTTCTCACACTTACTTATGATACATTTTTTCTTCACTGACTGTGGAGTTAGTATGTTACAGAGTATACTCTGGAATGTGATGACATTGATCATCATTGTCCCTGGCTGTCATTTTCAAATATTGTTCAACTTATCTACTTGTGACAAGAGCTGCCAATTCATAGTGAGCTTGTGGCTATATGACCAAGATGCTATTATTCTATATTGCTTGGAAAAAGACAAGCTTATCTTATAGATACTGACTAAAAAATAAGAAACTTAGTTTGCATTTTCCTTAAGTCATATCTGTAGGCCAAAAGCAAATGACTCAATTTAGACAGATTACCAAAATATTTTAAATCTTGAATGAATCTTAGATTTACTGGTGCTTCAAGCTCCTCCTACAATCCTTGCCAGAAGTCCCTTCAGCTCCTAAGCTGGTCCAGCATGCGCTCCAAGGCACACGTGTCAAACCCTCTGTGTCAGACAGCCTAGCAGGCCACTCACTTTCATCTCAGTTGCTTCACCAATTTCTGTTTGAAAAGCAAGTTGCTGACTGGTAGCCAAGCTTATAAAAATTGAAGACAGATTAAAGTGCTTGCCATAATTTTATTACTTTCATTATTTTATATTCAGTATATCATTTAATCTTTACAACAATCCAATGAAGTAGGCATTAATATTGTAATCTGATAAATAAGAAAAATAGTTAAGTTTGTATTTAGTGCCATTTCTTGGCTGACCAGTCACATTTGGAAAATACATTTTAGGCCTTTTATTCCCAAACTAAACTCCCACATGTACATCACACATGCTGAGGATGCTACACACTGCCTTTTCTCATTGACACTCATTCAAAGAAACCATAGATAAGAAATGGCCAACCTAAATCTCAACAGGGAAAGGGTGTTATTCAGTCCTATGCTAGACCTATGACGAAATCAGAAACTGGGGCCTGGGAACATTATCTTTAGCAGTACAGTGAAATTTAGGAACTGTCTGGAAAACCACACTTCTGAGATCTTGGGTCCTATATCAAATTGCTGGCAAAGCTAAAAGCTAGAGCAGAGTCTAAGACTCTCAACTTGAAGTCCTAAGAAACTTCTTGCAATGCCACACATATATGCTTTTAAAAAGGTGGAGGGAATCTGTTAATAAATGCATTACATTTGAGCCCTGAGAACCTTTCAGTTGTGTCTCTATCACTGATTTTCAATAGTACTCCTGTACCTACTAGTACTTTGATTAAGGGAGCTCATTAAACATCAAAAATCTGGGGGCTGGGTGAATACATAAAATTTCCCCCCAATTGTCTGATTTTCCACAATCTACCATTAATTTTTTATAGATTTAAAAAAATGATTCTATTCTGTTGAATTTAAAATTATTTCTGTTATGAAAACTGGCAGTTACAACTCATAGATGTATATAAACACAAAACACCACCATTTAACTACTAGACTCCAAGGATTAATAAGATATAGAGAATTGTTTATGTGACCTCAGAAAGTTTTTAAACATGTTCTAAATTATATATATATATATATATATATATATATATATATATATATATATATATATATAATCAGAAGAAAATCATGATCAGGCTATTTCAAATCTGAGAAGTTACAAGCTCACATCCAAATAAATGACATCACACAGACATCAAACCAAAAAGAGGCATCTGTCATTGAGTACAGGACATTTTATCTCTTGAAATAATAGCACGATAAAGTTTACTTTTACATATTGCTTTTGTATACTTCACTCTTACTAAATTCATTTATTAGATATGTTTCTATATAGTAACAACAAACTATCAGAAAGAAATATTAGAAAAACAACTCCATTTAAAATTGCATTAAGAATAAAGTACTTAGGAATAAATTCAATAAGGAGGTGAAAGATCTGTACACTTAAGACTAAAAGACAATGCAGAAAATTGAAGATGATGAAAATAAAAGATATTGCTTGCTTATGGATTAAAAAAAATAATATTGTTAAAATGTCCATAGGGCCTAAATCAATCTCCAGATTCAATGCTATCCCTCTCTAAGTTCCAATGGCATTTTTCACAAAAAATGGAAAAAAATTTTTTGACTAAAACCACAAAAGACCCAAAATAGCCAAAGCAATCTTGAGAAAGAACAAAACTGAAGGCATCACACTACTTGATTTCATATATTACAAAACTACAGTAACTAAAGCAGTATGATGTTGGCATAAAAACAGACACACAGATCAATTGAACAAAATATAGAGCCCAAATGGAACCATCAAAATGCAAAAAATTAAAATTGGAACCCTATCTTACACCATACATGAAAATAAACTTAAAATGGATTAAAGACTTAAATTTAAGTCCTGAAACTATAACATTCTTTAAAGAAAACATATGGGTAATATGCTTGACATCAGAGGCAACAAAAGCAAAAATAAACAAGTGAAACTAAAAAGCATCTGCACAGCAAAGGAAACCATCAAAAAATGCAAAGGAAACTTACAGAATTAGAGAAAATATTTGCAAACCATATATCTGACAAGTATTTAATACCCAAAATATATAAGGAACTCACTCAACTCAATAGAAAAACAAAATGCAATTAAAAAAATGGGCAGAGGAACTAATCAGACATTTTTCCAAAAAAGGTATACAAATGGCTCACAGGTACACAAAAGGTACTCAATGTCTCAAGTCATCAAAAAACAAACAAACAAACAAAAACAACAACAAAACAAAATGACACACAAAAACAAAAAATCAAAATTACTATAAATTATCACCTCGTATATATTAAAATAGCTACCATCAGAAGACAAGAGAGAACAAGTGCTGGTGAGGATATGGAAAAAGGCAGCCCTGTGCACTGCTTGTGAGAATGTAATTGGGTGCAGCCACTATGGAAAAATGGTATGGAAGTCCCTCAAAAAATTAAAAATAAACTACCACTTTTGTGTATATATTCAAAGAAAATGATACAGCACCTCAAAGTGATATCTGCACTCTCATGTTCCCTGCAGCATTATTCAAGATACAGAAATAACCTAAAAATCTGTCAACAGATGAATGGATAAAGCAGATGTGAGATAGATCCATACAAAGTACTCACACAACTTAAAAGAAAAACATAATGGAACAGTATTCAGTCACAAGAAAGAAGGAAATTCTGCTGTTTTCAACATGGTTGGAATTTGAAGGCATTATATTAAGTGAGATAAGTCAGACAGAGAAAGACAAATACTGCATGCCATCACCCTACATGGGAACCTGAATAAAATTCAAACTTGTAGAGACAGAGAGTAAAAGTGGTTGCCAGGAGCAGGGAGAATGAGGAAAACAGGGAAAGGTTAGTAAAAAGGTACAAACTTTCAGATATAAAATGAATAAGGTCAGAGTATTTAGTATATAGCATGATAGTTCTACTATATTTATTGTATAAATAAAATATACTAAGAGAAAATTGAAAAATGCTAAATACTGTCACCAAAAATTTTTTAAAAAGCAAAGTGGGAATGCTGTACTATACATTACCATGAACAGTATATAAGTGTTCAAATTTCTCTACATCCTCGCCAATACTTGGTATTATCCATATTTTTTTATTACAGACTAGAGCCTCAGTGCACAAAATTCATGTACAGGGGTGGTTGGGTGTGTCACTGAACCCAGCCTGCACCCTCTCCAATCTGGGACCCCTCGAGAAATGTCTGACTGTATGTTTAGGCCCAATCCCACTGGGCAACCAACATCCCTGCTGGCTCCCAACCGCTCGCCTGCCTACCTGATCACCACCTAACCACTCCCCTGCCAGCCTGATTGAGGCCTAACTGCATCCCTGCTGGCCCGATTGCCCCTAACTGCCCTTCCCTGCTGGCCTGGTCACCCTCAAAAGCCCACCGCTGCAGTCCTGGTCCCTGCCAACTGCCTTCTTGTGCAGGTCTGGTCATCTCTAACTGCCCTCCTCTGCCAGCCTGGTCGCCCCTAACTGTTCTCACCTGCCAATCTAGTCACCCCTAACTGCCCTCCCCTGCAGGCCTGATTGCCCCCAACTGCCCTCCCTTGCAGGCCTGATCCTTCCCAATTTCCCTCCCCTGCAGGCCTGGTCCCCCCCAACTGCCCTCCACTGTAGGCCTGCCCCCCCCAACTATCCTCCCCTGCAGGCCTGGTCACCCTCAATGCCCTCCTCTGCAGGCCTGATTGCCCCCAACTTCCCTCCCTTGCAGGCCTGGTCCCTCCCAACTGACCTCCCCTGCTGGCCTGATTGCCCACAACTGCCCTCCCCTGTTGGCCATCTTGTGGCAGCCATCTTGTGTGTTGGAGTGATGGTCAATTTGCATATTACTTTTTTATTATATAGGATAAGTGGGTTTAAAGTGATATTTCATTACCCTGATGGATAATGATGTTTTTAAAATTGGCCACTGACAATATATAAAAAACTAGGGGCCCGTTGCACAAAAATTTGTGCACTCGGGGGTCCCTCAGCCCAGCCTGTGTCCGCACAACCTGCCACCTGCCACCTGCCACCCGCACATCTCGCCCCACCCAACCCACACACATCACCTGCCACCCACTGATCAGGCTCCCCACCCCCACACCACCCGCCACCCCACCCATAGGCTCCCCACCCACACTCAACCCTCCCATCGC
>PVJC01012351.1:0-28048 GCA_004026665.1 Murina feae
GGACGCTGCCTAAACGTTTACTCAGGTCCGTGAGTGGCGGCCGCCATGTTGGCTGGGCTAATTTGCATACAGCCGTTCTGATTGGCTGTGGGCGTCCCGGCGAAACGGTTAATTTTACTATTCCGCTTTTATTAGTTTAGATGCTTAAGAGAAGAAAATATAAAATGCCAATGTGAATGCTGTTTGGTATTACAAAGTATCATTAACTATATGAGTAGTGGTCAACCTTGCCCTAGTGCTTAACTTTTGTTCTTTTTTAACTTCTAGATTCTATCTTCCTTAAGGTTTAAGAACTATGTCTTCATATCCCTGCTTCTTCTCCCCAATGCTTGACCATAGTAGGGCTCAATAAACATTTTCTTGTTTCTGAATGGTTCATTAATTTAAGTCTTTGAAACAATTTCAACAATGTTCTAACTTAGGATCACACTAGGAAAACTTAACTCAAGATTCAAAAACTGTGAGCTCTCGGGAAAATAGTTACCAATCAATCTCAAAACATAAAAAAATCACATGAAATGCCATTAAAATAGAATAGACATATAAACATGTGTTCTCATTTTTACCTTATAACACACTAGAGGCACCCACTGAAGGAAATATCCATTTTTTTATAAACACACACACACACAAAGATATACTGAAAGAATAAAAATATTCTTTAAAAAATCATCATGTTTAAGATTTAAAATTGGTTTTGAAACAGTTTAATCATGGTGTGTGATTGTATTTTGGAGACTAATACAACTTTATTCATCTAAAGCAAAGACTGAAACATATACACACACTGTTAAACTTACATTTCAGGCCAGCAAAGCAAAAAGAATGGGAATAAAGCACATCAAAATATCCTTATTTAGTCTATTGTGAGTCAGTAGAATTCAAGTTTACTAAATCCAAAAAGGCAGTTTTGGTATATATTTTTTTAAGTCTTAAAATTTGTCAGAGAGCCTTACCTGGTAAGATAATCAGCAATTTTAGGATTCTTAAGCAGATCCATCAGTAGGTCAACTGAATACTTTCTGGTTAGTGTGCCATCACCATTTATGAGAATATTAAATATTAGCTGAAAAGTCTGATGAATGTTTCGAGCATGGAACAACTTAAAAACAAATTAGGGAAAGCATATTATATTAAAAAAAACAAGTTAAGTTGAAATCTTAAAACTTAATAAAGAGGCTCAATGACTTTTAAAGTATCAGAGAATAAAACTTCTTAATTATCTTAAAAAATAATAACAAGAAATCATATTTACCTTTTCCCCAACCTCTTCGTTTAATGTCAAACTGGATAATATTGAAAGTGCAAACACAACTATAGTTAAACTACTATGGGCCAAGAAGCTTATAAGAGTTCGATAAAAAGATTTCACATTACTCTGAGGAAGAAAAAAATTTAAAAATTAAATTAGATTAAAAAAATATGTTTTATATTTGAGTTCAAAAAGTGTATCTTCCATAAGGTAGGTAAACTTTTATTATTAAACATCCTTATCAACTTAAGAGATCATTTCAAGGAGAGGATATTTTACATATTGTGTACAGTAGCATCAATAGGCACAATCTTGGTGAAGAACACTGTTTAGATATGGGATTAAGAGTAAAAGTTTAATAATCCCACCTCAAAATAAGATCAGGTAAGAATAATCCAACACATGAAGAAATGAGATATTATTTAATTTAAAACTAAACAGGTAATAGATTGCACAGCGGGGAAACTGTTCACAAAGCACCTTAAAGAATCAATAAACTTCCTAGATTTAATACATTTCTAATGGTGAGTCAGTTAAATGCATTAGTATGCCTTCACTTATCGCATGGTAGTTGATGTGAGGCATTTACTGATTAATCTTTCGGTGGAGTTGACACTGATTTTCTGGGAATACAAAGACTGGGGTAAAAGGGATTGCCCATGATGTGCCTTCCATCAGCTCAAAATAATTTAGCTTTTGTTGTGTTAGTCAATATAACAAATAATGCTAGCAGAAGGAAATCTTTTAGTATTCAACACTTGTATTAACCCTTAACATCTTAAATACAACACATATGAAAACTGCAATAAGTCAAATTATTTACATGTCAATTTGATTCTTCATTAACTCTGATGCATCAGCTGGACAAGAGAAAATGAATGAAATTTTCTTAAATCAACCACAAAACAAGAAAGAAACATCTTATAAAATTCTTACCAAAGTCTTTATGTGTGTTTGAACAGAAAGATTGTGCCGACAAAAATTTGCCAATAATCCCAAACAAGGCATTGTTAACTCATCTTCAGAAGACTGACTATTATTCAAGAAAAATAAAAAAAATAAAATTAAGTTTATTTTAAATTATTCAAAATTTATACATATAAATTCCTCTTTGCACGCAAAAAGAAAAATCTGATTAACATGTGAAGACCATCAAGCTTTGAATAGTATTGCCCACTTATTTCATTTTTGAAATGAAACTATCCTATTCAGTTGCAGCATAGAAATATGAAAATATGCAAAGTGAAATAAGTCAGTCAGAGAAAGACAAGTATCACATGATCTCAGTCATACATGGAATCTCATTAACAAAATAAACTGAAGAATGGAGTGGATCCGGAGACATGGAGGAATGGAAAAGAGTTCAGAATCTCAGAGGGAAGGCAGGAAAGGCTGTGTGGGTGGGAGGAAATCAACAACAACAATAACAATAAAAAAAGAAATATAAAAACAATTGTCAGAGTGACCATATGCTATCTCATCAATATATTTTCCTATCAAGAAGATTAAATATAAACACAACTTTCAGGGTCAATAATTTCTTTGTGTTCAAATAAAGTCATTTCATAAGTTTTTGTTATAAAAATTAAAGCTGCTTTCTATCACTTGATTCTTAAAATTATCTAAGAGGAATAGATATGAAATCAGTCTCCGTCTAAAGATGAAAAAATTTATCTAAGAAAAATCGAACTATTACATGATTTTTAATTTAAAAATAAACCAATAGATTATTTGGATACACGTTTGGTTCCATACTCACATATGATCTATCAGGAATGTAATTAAGTCATCTATATTTGCACCAGAATGGAAAATTTTGACGTTATATGTTAACTTCTGCAGAAGTTGAATGCACTGAGAATTAAAAAACAGTAATGAATATAAACACACAAAACATATTGCATGCTCACAAACTAAAGTTCTATGCATATTCTGAACATGTCATCATTTTAGGAGGCAGAATTTAGAGCAAAAACGTTTCCATTTCTTAAAATGGTTCTCTCTCTCTCTTTTTTTAACACAAAGTAATAAGACTACTAGGAACCTTAGGATTCATCTGCTGATTCACACATCCCTATACATCCTATCTTAAACAAAACATCTTTTCATCAACCTGGTTTACTTTATCATTTTAAAGTATATGTAGGTTGAAACATACATATTCCATCAATTCTAAGATATATATTTTTTCACATTTACCATCTTTTACCAAATTTCATGTACGTTTAATTGGCAACACTTTTCTTTACAATTGCATTTTAGGTTCAATAAGATATTACGGATATAAGAGCTCTAAGTCTATGCTAAATAAGACCAAATCTATAGCTTCAAGTTTTGTAGAATGTTACCTCAACAATGAGACTAGATGACAACTCAAATTATAATTTTAATGTAAATAACTGTCTAAATACTGCCATCTGTGTTTATAAGTCTGTCGAATAAGTTATAATGTAGATTTTTTTATTTAGAAATAGTGCTAATGTGAATAAGCTTCCCTTCTCCAGAACTTTTAGACACCATAATTTTCTGGTGTATAAGACAACTTTTTAACCCAGGAAAATATTCTCAAAAGTCGGGGGTCATCTTATATGCCAGGTGTTGTATAGGGCAGGTACTGAAACTTCAGAGCCCGACTGGAAAATCTCGGTCGCTGTATACGGGGGCGGGGGGGGGGGGGGGGAGGAGCTAAAAAATGGCCGCACTCCATTCATTTCAATGGAGCCAGACGGAGACTGCAAGTGTCTCTGATCGGCTCCTTTTTGTGCCGCATATGGTCTCCGGTCTCCATCCAGACTTTTTAACCCAGGAAAATCTTTTCAAAAGTTGTGGGTCGTCTTCTACGATCAGTCATCTTATACGCCAGAAAATACGGTAGTAGCTCATGGTGATCAACTAGTTCTTAAATTTATTAATGGTAAGAATGTGTCTAATCATTCAGTATTATTCCGGCATAACTCTATAAGCTAGCAGTTGCTAACAGATACTATCAATTTTGATCTGAAAATAAGGAAGAATAAGTGTGAAGTGAAAAGTACTGTATGGGTGTGTATACCTGCAAAAACACTGATTCACTGTGGCAAGTGCTGCTCCGACATGCCACTCCTGCCAACACATTATTCAGGTTATATGTGTTCTGAAGATAGTCCCTGGTTTCATTGTCTGCAGCTATAAATTAAAATGCACAAAACATTATCAATTTTACATATGGTCTTCATGGATGAAAGTTAAAATGTTAATTTCTATATCAAATTTACCATTATATAAAAACATCAAATATGATATGACTATTTTACATACAAATACTTTCCAATGCAGAAGTTTAGTCACAGAAATTGCATGAGCTGGAAAAGAGAAGGGAGTATTAGCTCTTCCTTTTTTGCCAATAAACAAATGATTTCTCAATGTAAGCTAAATTAATCTCAAGGAAAACACCTGCTTGTAGAAATTTTGCTGTTAAATTATTTCAATGCTTCTATAATCTAGAACTGCTCTAAAAATGAAGTCTATTAACTAAAAAATAATAAAAATTTAAAAAGCGAATATTAAGATCATCTCTTTAACATATTTAAACACTGAAAGTGACTGCCAGTCTCATATAAATGGTTGGTGGATATTGGAATTAGCATAGCCTTTTTGGTGAAAGCAATTTAGTAATGACTGTTAAATTGAACAATGTCTGAATATTCTACTGGGAACTTATTCAACAAATACTCAGTAAAATTTGAGCAAAAATACAGAAATATGTATTAATTCTAACAGAAGAAAAAAAAAAGAACATACATGAGTACACATCCTTAGTGGAGTGGTTGAATAAATTACAGTACTCTACAATGTGGTACAAGGTAGCTATTAACAAGGAAGCATTATGGAAAGACATCTAAAATATAGCAAGTATAAAAGAAAACAAGCAGTACTCTGCAATACCATTTTTGTTAAAGATCCTCAATATCTTCTCCAAAGTGGAAATGATGAGGAAGGTGGTGGTGATAAATAAAGACTAATTTTGTTTTCTCTATATATCTATGTTGTCTAATTTGGTAGTGACTAGCCACACATGGCTATTTATATATTAATTAAAAGATTAGGTTCTTTAGTCTAGTACTCACACTTCAAATGCTCAATAGTCCTATGTGGCTTACAGGTACTATATTGGACAATAGATAGAAAACATTTTCATCAAGAAAGTTCTATTTTTCTTTTTTAATTGATTTCAGAGAGGAAGGGAGAGGGAGAGAGAGACAGAAACATCAATCATGAGAATCACTGATCGGCTGTCTCCTGCACACCCCACACTGGAGACTGAGGCTGCAACTGGGAAATATTTGAGCAAATATTGGCTAGGAATTGAACTGTGATCTCCTGGTTCATAGGTTGACACTCAACCACTGAGCCACACTGGCTGGCTGCGCTGATCCTACTGGATCACTGTTACTTTTTTTAATAGTAAGAATGTATTAATTTTATAGTCACACAAAAAACATATCCACTGTACCTCCAAATACAAATCAATAAAAAAGATAATACGTGAAAATTTAAAAACTAAAGCTTAAGGTAGGAAAAAATAGAAAGAGACACCTACATTTTTTTTACCCTTAGCTCCAAGTTCAGTGTAGTCTATAAAAAAAAAAGGATGATTTATTTGATCATTAGCTATAACTTTTCTGACTGATGTATTTAATACTGGCATTATGTAAATGTAGTGGGGTTTTTTTTTAACTCAAAAGTAGGTAGGTCAGCATTTACGAAAGTGTGTTCTTATCTGTAGACCACTGAACCTAATATGATTGAGATTCTTCGTTCCAATAATTTTAAGAAAGGATACATATAATATTCCCCTTTCAAGAGATCCACAAAGCAAATAGTTCTGTAAGGTCCTGCAATGAAGAAATCTTTGGAATGTGAACCATTCTCCTAATGATTCTATAACTAAATCTGCCCTTTAAAAACGATTACATTCAAAAATCTTCTAAAAACTTAAAAAGAGAAATTAAATTACCTAATTGAGATAACAAACTGATGATACTGAAGATCAGTGGTGCATTTATGTTTGGGTCTTCAAGTAGCTCTACAAGGCAACTCAAGCATTCACTTGGTAATATTTGATTTGACGTAAATAATCGTGTGAGCTTCTGTCCAGAAATTACCTATAAAATAGTAATTAAAATGTGTTAGTTAAAAACTGGCACCCTCACAGGTGTGGTTCAGTTGGTTGGACACTGTTCTGTACACTGAAAGGTTTCAGGTTCTATTCCCGGTTGGGCACATGCCCAGATTTTGGGCTCAATTATGTAGGGGTTGTACAGAAGGCACCAGATTGATGTTTCTCTCTCTCTCTCTCTCTCTCTCTAAAAATCAATTAAAAAATATTTTTTTAATAACTGGCAGTTTTCATCTCTTTCCCATTTCAAATAAAATCGCAGTTATTCCAAAATGCCACTGCCACTCTCCTAATTTCAAAAATTCATACATGCTGATACCTCTGCTGAGCAGATGAATTACCTACCTCATCTCTCACTAGTTAATGTAATCATTTGGGTTTCAGCTTTGCTTCTTCCAGGAACTTTTTCTAACCCTCTTCTATCAATTATAGTAGGTTTGCCTATTTCTCTAACCTACAGTACATTATACTTTAATTTCATAAACTGGCAATCTTTTAATGACCTAGCAATATTTATCCTCTCTACTACACTGAACACTCCATGAAGGCATCAACTACAAATCAACACTCTACTACCAATATATTTATTGAATAAATGAATTCTAGTACTTTCATTCCATCTACTTTAAGGGAGACAATGGAAAGTGAAAAGTAGCTCAACTCAAAGGCTTAGCTACGCAATTAATTATGTGATTATTTCTGCTCCCTCCCAAAAACAATTGCTGATCCTAGAATTTAGAGATTACCAAAGAGGAATTTAAAAAATAATTTTTTAAAGTAGCCAGGTCACATGTAGATAAATTTCATCTTTGGATATTCCACTTTTTACTCCTCTCTTACCACGCTATAAACCATCTCACCCTACCCCCTCCAAAAGGCAAAGCTGGGATTGAAGGCACAAAATAGTTGTCAGACAGCATGTATTTTCAAAATGCTTTTTGAATGTTATTCATTAGTAAACATATCTTTTCTATGTAAATGGAAAAACAATTAGCTACTTTAAAATTAGAGTAAATTTGTTCTAAATGTTTTTATTTTTAAAAGATCAAGTCTCATCTGGAAAGCATTATGCTAAGTGAAATAAGCCAGTTGGAAAAAGATAAATATCATATGATCTCACTCATTTGTGGAATAAAATTAACAACATAAACTGATGAACAAAAATAGATCCAGAAACGTACAAGCATCAAAAAGACCCTCAAACCTCAGAGGGAAGGCAGGGGAGGGTGAGAGGGTAGGAGGTAAGAGATCAACCAAAGGCCTTGTATGCATGCATATAAGCATAACCAATGAACACAGACAGTAGGGTGTGGGGGCATGTGCTGGGGGATGGGAGTAGACAGGGAGAGGTCAATGGGAGAAAAAGGTGACATATGTAATACTTTGGATTTAAATTTAAAAAAATAAAGAAAAGATCAAGTCTCAGAAAGTTGTTTTAGCATCCCTCTGATCTTTCCATGTCCCTTTCCAGTGGTTCTCAACCTTCTGGCCCTTTAAATACAGTTCCTCATGTTGTGACCCCACCATAAAATTATTTCCGTTGCTACTTCATAACTGTAATGTTGCTACTGTTATGAATCGTAAATATCTGAAATGCAGGATGGTCTTAGGTGATCCCTGTGAAAGGGTTGTTCAACCGCCAAAGGGGTGGCGACCCACAAGTTGAGAACTCACCAAGATGTTAGTTTTTCTTCTAAGCTTTGCTGATAAGGGAGCTTCAGAATCTTTTTCTGTGGATTATGTATTTTAACATTAAAGTAAAAGTCTATAAGACTGAAAAAAATGGTCCAAAGGTGAAATGAGATACTGATAGAAGATATTTTGTGATAAGGAACCTTCTGAACACTATCCTTTTGCCTACTTATATGGCTAGCCCTTTAGAAGATGAAGACATTTTCTGTTTTAAATATAATTTTCCTCAGGACTGGATCTGAGTTAAAATAACACATGTACTCTAACATGTAATAATTATTTATTGTAAGGTAAATTTTAAAAATGCTTTGTAAGTTTTCTTTATACACATAGAATGTTTTATGTAAATACAATTTACCTTAATGATAACTAATACTTTAGCACTTGCTCTGGCCTAGGTACACTGTGTATGTTAATTCTTTTCATATTCATAACAATCTGCAATTTACAGCTAATTATTACAGATGAGTAAACTGAGGTACAATCTACAATAGCTTAATTGGGATTCATTATTCCTGAATTAATGCTCATCATCTAATCGAATCGAATCTAATAAAAGAATAATATACAAATTGACCCTCATTCCATTACACCCACAAGCCATGCCTACCAACCAATTAGGAGCAAATATGCAAATTAAATCAACTAAGATAGCAGCAGCCACAGAGCTGGTGTTGCCCCAGGCAATGGAGGAAGCCAGGGCCCTGTGGGCCCTGAGCTATAGAAGATAAACAAACCCCAGATACCTGTGGGGCTGGGACTTTGGGTTGCCAGGGGCAACACAGGCTTCGAGCAGGGGGTGGTGGAAACCAAGGCAACAAAGTTTCAATTATAGAAGTTAAATAAATCCTGGATACCTGCTTCCAGCCAGGAACCCCAGTAGGGACCTGAACCCTGAAGGTGCTGTGGGCAGCCTGAAACAGCCCGCTGCCCTCCGCCAAGGCTTGTCAGGCACCCCAGTAGGGACCTGAACCTTGAAGGGGCTGTGGACAGCCTGAAGCGGCCATCAGTCCCTCACCCAGGCTGGCCAGGCACGCCAGCAGGTGGACATCCCCCAAGGGGTCCCAGACTTCGAGAGGGCACAGGCCAGGCTGAGAGACCCGCCCCCCCCCAAGTGCACAAATTTTTGTCCACTGGGCCTCTAGTTATTATATAAGATTAGTGCTATGAAATACCACCAAGATTGAGACCAGTTCAGCTTTCCCAATCAAAAAATAATTCAAATCTCAGGTTCTGCCTGGGACTATAAAGAAAAATTAGCAGAAGTGCAGCAGAATCACAGAAATGAACAGTCAATCTCCTTTCACAGAATAACAACCTCTCTTTGTATCTTCAGGTGGTGCTCTCATGAGATCTGCACAAATATAGTCATCCTTAATATCACGAAAATGGTCAAAATTTAAAAATCTGAAAACACCAAGGATTGCTCTGGATGAAGGATGGCAATTTTCACATATTGCTAGTGCAAGGGTAAAATGGCATAACTCTATGAAAAAATTGCTTGGCAATTTCACCTGAAATTGAACATAGCTGTAAAACCTAACAATTCTACTTCTAGGTATATAAAAGATATTTATGCACATATCAACAAAAAAAAGTATGAAAGTACTTACAACACATTTTTCAAATTCTACCCAGAACTGGAAACAGCCCAAATGCCCATAAACAGAATATAAATAAACTGGTGAATTTACAAAATGAAATTCTACAAAGTAATCAAAAAGAGCAAAGTGTGCAACATTAACGAATTTCAGATTATACTGAGTAAAAGAAGTCAGATACAAAAGTATGTATAAGTTCAGTTATCTGAATTTTATGAGGGGACAATTGAAAAAAACACATTAGAAATATTCTATATTATGATTCAGATGGGAGCTACTTGAGCATACACATATATCAAAAAACACACACAAAACTCTGGCTCGGCCAGTGTGGCTCAATGGTTGAGTACAGACCCATGAACCAGGAGGCTGAGGTTCAATTCGTGGACAGGGCATTTGTCTGGGTTGTGGGCTCGATCCCAGGTGGGGGGAGTGTGGGAGGTGGCCAATCAATGATTCTCTCTCATCATTGATGTTTCTAACTCTCTCCCTCTCTATTCCTCTCTGAAATCAATAAAAACATTAAAAAATTATGAAGCTATTTCTTTAGTTAAGATTATTGCACATTATACACTAAATATATGTTAGTTCTCTAAACGGTACAAGATTTTTCAATAAGTCCCTTGAAAGTCTAGTATCAAGTCCTTAAGCCTCATATTTCTTTAGTCTTCTTCAATTCACCATAACATGGTGCTTAGAGTCACAACATACCTGTTTATTCTCAAAGACAGGTAATGTTTCAAATGGATATTTAAAATAGTGAATTCCTTTATCTTGAAATTAAACTAACACCCCTCCTTATTTTGAGGGTTTGTGGATCTACTTAGCACATTGTTCTATCCTAATTGAGAAGTAAAATACTAGCATTTAACAGCTAACACCTTCATCATTATAAGGTTTGCAGAAATTTGTTGATGTAATGAGTGAAAAAAATAATGTACCCAGGAGATGGGCACCTGTAGTAAGTAGGAGAGCACCCATGAAACTTGAGAATGAAGACACATTGAACGCACTCCAGTTGCACCAGAAACTGACGTTGCTGTACCATTGACAATAGTCTTCTCTTTGTCATGGTTTGCTAATCTTTGGTAATTTAAGATTTTATCACAGGGTTAATATAACAAATAGAATCTATTTTAAAATAATGTTCCATTCTATGTTAATGGAAGCAGTGACAGAGAGAATTAAAATACGATTTGATTGAGCTGAACTATTTTTTATTAAAACTGAGGTCGATGTTAGTTGGAATCCCATTAATGCATAATAAATGACAACAGATTAAGAGCAAAAAAAGTTATAAAATAGAATAAGTAGTCTAGACACAAATCAGTGGGAACTAATAGAAAAAAATGACAGCCATTCAGTATTTAGGATGGAAAAAATGTGAGCTATGTTTTGGGAAAGAAAAAAGATTATGATTATTAGTAAGTGAAACTGCTTCTTAATCCAGAGAAAGTTGAAATAATATTTTTCAAGTTCGAGTTCAACACGAGTTAAGTAAAAGCAGTAAGGAACAGGTTTAGATTGTAAACTGCTTAAGGGACAAGGGATAAAACAAGTGTTAAACATCACTCCCCACCACCTTCACTCCCGAGAATTACGGGATATTGGCAGGACTGTCACGATGGAAAAACCAAAAGAAAAAGGGGAACATATGGAATACGTTCAACAACAAACATTTAATTTATTTCTTTTAAAGGGAAAAGGTACAGGCTTGAGCTCTCTCCTCCACCAACCCCAAACACAGCCCACATTCCCCAACCTGCGGTCCCAACCCTCCCCCTTCCTGGGACTTTCAGGAGCCACTACTCCCTCCCGGGGCAACTGAAAGAACCGGGGGGCCGAGGGGGCGGGGCAGGAGGGTGGGATTTTACCAGCACGGAAAGGCAGCTGAGGACTGGAGGGGCAGCTGCACCCCGGCTGCACCTGCACAAAATGTCACTACAGGGCAGCCCATGTCGCCCTCGCCGCGGGAGCCCCTCACCTCCAAGTGCCGCAACAGCTGGGTCGCGTTCGCCTCCGACTTAACGGCTTTGTACTGACTGATGGTCAGGAGCAGGGACTTCAAGCAGGCGGTGGAGTCCATCGGGAACCGCTACGGGACCGCCAGGGAGCCACCACCACCACCCGGCCAGTTTGGGTTTCCAGTTTTCACCGCGCTTTTTTTGATTTTTCGGCCCCACCCCCCTCGCTTCCAGAGACTTCCGGTTCCGGTCTAGCTCCGGCAGTCCCGAGGACCGGAAGGTGGGAGGAGGTGGGGAGAAGAGGATGGAAGGTACGGGATTAGGGGCTGCGAGGTCCAGACTCTCGAAGATTCCGGGAAGGGGGTTAGGAGCGGTCCTTTCGGACACTTTCTCTGAAAGGCCGCGAGGTTTCATCTTCGCGATCCCATACAGACGAGAAATCTCGCGAGAAATGCGATTGCGGCTCTGTGAAGGGGCGGTTGGGGCAGAGGGGTCCTTGTCGGTCAGCGCGCCGTGGTTTCCCTGGATTCCTCGGCCTTCACGCTGGCGGGCCGGGCTTTGTGCACCAGCCTCTGCCTGGGACACGGTCGCTTCCCCCTAGAGTAGAGACGGTGAGGAGTTCTGAGGACGAGAAACGCGGGCTCTCGGCTGTGAGGCGGCCTGGGGGAGGGGTGTCGTGTTGAAGTCTCACACGTGTCCGCCCCTCCGACCCAGGAATGCTGGCTCCTCACAGTGAACCGAGGCCCATTGGGCTTTTGTGGCCGGTGACTCGCGTCTTTACGATGGTCGTCACACTTACTTGAGAAAGCTTCCTGCGGGTGCCTCCTGGGCCGGCTGTTGCTCCGGGGGTGCGCTTAGCGTCAGTGTTTGTGAGTGAAGATGTCTGTGTTACCTAGCATGATTGATTGCTTTTTAAGTCTCGGTGTCTGCGGAAATGCCACAGTCGCTTGCTTGATTATTGATCAAAGATCATTAATATTATGCATGTGTATATCATGAAATGAGTCGCATAGCTGTTTCTGGAGGTTTTTTGTTTTTTTTTTGCTGACTATATGCTATTGCTAAATAAAGCATTAAATACCACTTTGGAGAAAATAGTAGAATAGGGCACATATCCTTTAATTAAACTACTTAATCATGTTTTTCTCAATTCAAATAAATTTTTTTTTTTTTTGCATCACTACATTTTAAAGACGGGATCTTTATATTAAAAATCAGTTTTAAAATTCTGAAAGCCTAAATAATCCAGCCAATTGAGGCATGCATGTAAAAATAAGTGGGTCATGTATTTATCTATTTATTTATTTTGCCGATAATTATTGCGTGTGTAACGTGGGCTCGGACATTGCCAGTCAGGGGGACAAAGATAACAAAGTGTCCCCTGCTGGGAGGGAACTGTCTAATGTGGGAAACAGCCTAAATGGTGCCTATGTGATTCACCACGGAAAGGAGAGGCACCAGGCAGTTGGGGTGGGTTACCTGGAGGTAGTCACGTCAGCCGCTTCCAAATCCTAGCTCTGCCTTGTATTGAGTGACCACAGGCACATTCTCACGGCTCCAGCCTCTCCCTATGGCAAAATCTAGCTGACAGGAATACCTGTTTCATAACATTGTTCATTCAGCAAATGGAGCCTGCAATATGCTAGGCAGTCGATTCGGTGAACAAAATAAAAGTCCTGTAAATAAAATCCAAGCAATACATTCTGGCAGGGAAAGGAAAAACCATATGGTGTAATAAACGCAGTAAGGAAAATTGAAGTGGAAAAAGTAGAACAGATGAAAAAAACTCAAGAGAAAGGTGTCATAATTTTCCATCACACAAGCCCACAGTAATAAACCTATTTGCTGTGCTGTAAATATTTTATTCAAGATTTTATGTCCACGAGAGTTAAAAATAATTTTTTCTTTAGTCTCTCTTGGGATTCGGGTTGTATGGTAGTTTTGAAAAATTAATTGGAAGTTTTTGACCTTTTTTTTCCCCCCTGTGTTGTAGAATAATGAGAATCACATAGGAATCATCTGATCTTTGTGAGTTGTACACAACTGACCTATAAAATTAAGCTTGAGAGCTTATTTAGTGGTCGATCTTCAGAAAATACTTGTATTTGTAATAGGGGAGTTATTGATTTCATAATATTTTCTTATTTGAGTTGATTTTGGAAATTGGAAATTTTTAGCATACCAACTCTTTATCTAGATTAAAAAATTACTGATACAAACTTGGATCAGTATTCCAATAATTCTCAGTACCTCTGTAGTAATTTTAAATTTCCTTTTCATCCTAATGTTATTTATCTCTTTTCTTAGTTGGACTTTACAGCCAGTAGTCTATTTTATTCAGTATTTCAGTAATCAACTTTATTCTTTTGTTTTATTTTCAAAATCACAAATTTTACTTTTTAGTAATTCCATTCATATAGAGAAAAACAGACCCTATCTTGACCCAATGGTTGCAGGGATCAGTCTTGTAGCATCTGGGCTGCTCTTGACTTCTACAGGAGTACTTGAGGTTGGCAGAAAAAGCAGTAATTTATATACAAGCTCTCCCCTTATTTCTGCTTTCAGAGGCCTTGTGGTGTGCAGAAGGATATGAGGCTTCATTCTATAAATCAATATTGAGTGTTTAACTGTGCCAGATGTTCTAGGCACTAGGGATAAAACAGGGATTAAAAAAAATTTTTTTCCTGACTTTGTAGGGCTTGCATTCTAGTGGGGAGATGAGACTAAATATAAAACTAGATTATTCAACAGGCATAAATAGGTAGAACAAAAGTTTAATTGGCTCAGATTCTAAAGATTAAAGGCTAAGAAAGTCAGTGGTATAACTAGCAAGAGGTCCAAGTGTAGGGTCATTTGGATACCATGTCCCCAGTATGGCTAAAACAAATCAAATACTAATATTAAATTGATTTTATCCTTTATGCTGCTCCAGAAAACCGAGTCTGTACAATTAATGCCACTTCTCATTTTTCAGAAATGTTTATCTTCATCACAAAGCCAGAAAACCTATATAAACCAAAGGTATTTTTCCTTTACAATTATTCTTCCTGTTTCCTTCCCCAACTGTTAAGTATTAAAAGTCAGGTAATCTCTAAAAGATTTGCCAAACCATAAAATAATCTTTCTAACTTTCAAGTAATTTCTGATTTTTTTTTCCTATACATTTTACAGAACTCATCTCGAGGTTAAGAGTACAGTGTTTGGATATTTATGGTAAATGTTTTCCCTACCATTTTTATTTTATTACTAGGGGCCCGGTGCACCAAAATTTGTGCACTAGGGGGAGGCCATCAGCCCGGCCAGTGCCCTCTCGTAGTCTGGGACCCTTCAGGGGATGTCCTCCTGCTGGCCTGCCTGGCCAGCCTGGGTGAGAGGCTGATGGCTGTTTGTAGGCTGGCCAAGCCCCCAAATGTGGACCCTCACCCCATTGGGGTGTGGCAAGCCTGGGTGACGGGCTGAGGGCCGTTTTCAGGTTGCCCACAGTCCCTTCAGGGTTCAAGTTCCTATAGGGGTACCTGGCCAGCCTGGGTGAGGGGCTGAGGGCTGTTTTCAGGCTTTCAGGCTGCCTACAGCTCCTATTGACCCAAGGTCCCAGCGAGGCTGGCTGGAATCAGGTTTCTGGGGTTTATTTATCTTCTATAATTGAAACACTGTTGTTTTGAGCCGAGGCCTAGGCAGGTGAGGAAGCCTCCTGTTTGTTTCAGCTCCATGGCTTCTGTAATTGAAACATTGTTACCGTGAGCAGAGGCTCAGCCAGCCTAGTCAAGCAGTTGCAATGGAAGCCTGCTGTTTACTTTAGCTCCGTGGCTGCTGGCCGCCATCTTGGCTGGGTTAATTTGCATACAGCTGCTCTGATTGGCCAGTGGGCGTAACTTGGCTGGTGGGTGTGGCTTAGATGTCCGGGAGAAATGGTTAATTTGCATATTACTCTTTTATTAGATTAGATTTTTAAAAAATATATTTTTATTAATTTCAGAGAGGAGGGAAGAGGGAAAGACAGATAGAAACATCAATAATAAGAATCATTGATCAGCTGCCTCCTGCATGCCCCTACTGGGGATCTAGCTTGCAACGGGGCATGTGCCCCTGACTGGAATCAAACCCTGAGACTCTTCAGTCACAGACCAATAATATCCACTGAGCCAAACCGGCTAGGGCTTCCCTTCCATTTTTACTTCTAATGTCAGAAGGTTGTCATTTTGTTTAAACACAAGTACTATCCATTGTTTCTGAGTCCAATTTTGTAAATAGTAAATGTGAAGGTGACATACGTTTATTTTATGTTAAGATACAATAATAATTTTTAATTAAAACTAATATATATTGAAGATCTACTTTGTGCAGAGAGAGGTCTTTTATATGTCTCAATTTTACATTCTTGGTCTTTAAGAAAATAGATACTATAAATTTCATGAAATGGGAAGATATCTGTGTACTGCATTGAAATGTGAAGCTGTTTTCTAGGACTATGGTACCCAAAGTAGAGTGCACATCTCAAGATATGTGAAAATATCTATTGGGATGTGGAACAAATATAATATTAATAGAGGCCCGGTACACAAAAATTTGTGCACTCTGGGTTATCCCTCAATTTGGCCTGTGCCCTCTCGCAGTCTGGGACCCCTCAGGGGATGTCCACCTGCTGGTTTAGGCCTGCTCCCCAGGGGGATTGGGCCTAAGCTGGCAGTCAGACATCCCTCTGGCAGCCCAGGAACCCTCGGGGGATGTCCACTTGCCAGCGGGGAACAGGCCTAAGCTGCAGTCCGACATCCTTAGCGCTGCTGAGGAGGCAGGAGAGAGTCCCGCTACCACTGATGTGCTGGCAGCCGTCTTCCTGGCTTGTGACTGAGCAGAGGTCTGCCTGTGGGAGCACACTGACCACCAGGGGGCATCTCCTTCATTGAGCATCTGCCCCTTGGTGGTGTCATAGTGACCAGTCATTCTGCTGTTAGGGTCAATTTGCATATTACCCTTTTATTAGATAGATAGAATAGAGGCCTGGTGCATGGGTGGGGGCTGGCTGGTTTGCCCTGAAGGGTGTCCCAAGTCAGGGTGGAGGTTCCACTGGGGTGTCTGGCCAGCCTGGGTGAGGGGCTGATGGCTGTTTGCAGGGTGACCACACCCACTTCAGGGTGGGGGGTACTGCTGGGGTGCCTGGCCAGTCTGGCTGAGGGGCTGATGGCTGTTTGCAGGCTGGCCAAGGTCCCTAGCGACCCAAGCTCCCCACGAGGCTGGCTGGAAGCAGGTATCTGGGATTTATCTTGTATCATTAAAACTTTGTTGCCTTGAGCGGAGGCCACAGCTGGCCAGAGTAGGCGGGAAACTTGGCTTCCTCCATCACCAGGGCAAACAAGCTTCCTGCTTGCTCCATCTTTGTGGCTTCCAGCTGCCATTTTGGTTGGGCTAAATTTGCATATAGTCGCTCTTATTAGCTGGTGGGCATGGCTTGGGGTGTGGTGGAGGTGCAGTCAGTTTGCATGTTTCTCTTTTATTAGATAGAAGTAGGAGCCCAGTGCACGAAATTCGTGCACTTGGGGAGGTTTCCTTAGCTCAACTTACCCCCTCTCATATATTGGGAGCCCTCAGGAGGTGTTCTACTGAAAGCTTAGGCCCGCTTCCTGCTCCCCATGGGAAGCAGGCCTAAGCCACAGTCTGGCCTCTCTTTGTGGGAGGCGACCAGGCTAATCAGGGAAAGCTACCAGTTCTATCACCCTGCTGCTGCAGCCACTGCCAGTTATTGCAGCCACCAAGGTGTTTTCATCAATACGGACTCTAGTCCCTTCACAATGAAAATATGACAACTTTCTTTAGGCATTTTCACAATGTGTCTTTCATAGGATATGGTATTTCATTCTTGCTTTTTCTTTAATCCTCACCTGAGGATATGTTTCCATTGATTTTTAGAGACTGTGGAAGAGAAGAGAAAAACAGAAACATCAAAGTGAGAGGAACACTTTGATTGGTTGCCTCCTGCATATGTATGTCCTGACCTGGGCCCCGGCCAGGGAGGAGCCTGCAACCTACATACATGCTCTTGGTCAGAATTGAACCCACATCCTGCAGTCGGCAGGCTGAGGCATTACGCACTGAACCAAACTGGCTAGGGAAGGATATGACATTTCTTAGCCCTCCAGCAGTGGACCTTCATTTTGTTTTCCCTCCAGGAGTGTGGTGGAAAAACCCTAGATCACCTTTAGGGTTTCTTATTACCCAAGTTATTAAGAATAATACCAGTGGCATACAGTGAGCTTAACTAATGAGCATTAAGAAAAGGTGTTTCCTCTGTAGTTCACTCCCATCACTGGCTCCACCCCTGCCCTTCCAATCCCAGCTCCACCCCTGCCCAGGCCTGTAACTTCTGGCTGAGGCTGCAGGCATGGGCACGGGACCCCCAGACCTCTGAAATTGCCAGCTCCAACCCTGCTCAGGCCTGCAGTCTCTGGCCAAGGCTGCAATCCTGGGCAGAAGACCCCCAGGCCCCTCCAATCGCCGCCTTTACAGAGCCCAGGCCTCTGCGATCACCGGCTCTCATCCTGCCCCCTATCATTGCCGGTTCTGCCCTTGCCCCACTGGCAACCTCTGGCCAAGGCTACAGTCCAGAGTAGAGGACCCTCAGACCCTGCTTTGACGGCTTCTCCAGTGCCAGACCCCTGCGATCGCTGCCCCTCCGATCGTTGGCTCTGTGGAGCCCATACTCCTGCGATCTCCAGTCTTGCCTCTGCGCAGACCTGAGGCCTGTGACCCACACCTTATGCCTGGGTAGGGCAGCCTCATACCCCTCAGATCACCGGCTCTGCCCTTGCCCATGCCTGAGGCCTCTGACGAAGGCCTCTGGCCTGGCAGGGTCTCCTCTGATAGCCTGTTCCGCCTCCCAGGCCCCCTGTGTCCTCCACCACCTGCCTAGCTAACAGGACTGACCAATTCAGTGGTGGGGCTGAGACGGACTGGGTGCCGCCATCTTGTGGCTATGGGGGCGGCCATCTTTGTGACAGAGTGATGCCTAATTTGCATAATACTCTTATTAGGTAGGATGTGGCTATGGGGGTGGCCATCTTTGTCAGCAAGTAATGCCTAATTTGCATTTTATTAGATAGGATGTCGCTATGGTGGTTGGCCACCTTTGTTACAGAGTGACGCCCAATCTGCATATCACTCTTTTATGAGAAAGGATGGTTCTACTTGCAAATAATTGATAGGTGAATTTCTGTCCATATATTTTATTTTATTATCAGTTTTATTGCTTTAAAGATGTGATCAAAATAATTGGAGACTTCCTTCAAATCTTCAACTTTGACAGAGTATTTACACAAGTATTATTCATTTCAGTACCAATTATAATATCTGGCATTGTTCTGAATTGTATTGTTGAATTAATTTTCTTAGCAAAAACTAATGTGAATAGTATTCTATGAAATGTTAAGATGCATGATTATCTTTTTAATAATATATTTTTATTGATTTTAGAGAGGAAGGGAGAGGGAGAGAGATAGAAACATCAATGATGAGAGAGAATCATTGCTTAGGCTTCCTCAGGCACACCTCACACTGGGAATGAAGCCTGCAACCTGGGCCCTAACTGGGAATTGAAACCTGACCTCCTGGGTCATAGGTCGACAGTCAACTACTGATCTACACCGGTTGGGCAGCATGATTATCTTTATAATTTATTGACCAGTGCAGTCATGTAAATAATGTTATTTCTGAGTGATTATTACCTAGTTTAATACCGAATTGTACACTTAACGTATATAAAGTAAAATATTTTACTTAATGGTGCATAGTAGAAAGAATATGGAATTTGTGGTTGGTGAAACTTGGGCATAAATTTCTGGTCTTATTGATTTATTAGCTATGTGAACTTTCTAAGCTTTAGTTTTTTAATTTTTAAAATGGAAACTATAATAAAAGGTTAATTTGCAAATCGACCAAACGGCTAAACAGCTGAATGACCGTCTGGACAACCATGCTATGAGATGCACGGGGTCCAGGCCAGCCAAGGCGGGTGCCATGGGATTGGTCCAGGCTCCCACCACCGACCATGATCAATTGCCTTACAGAGGGAGGCCCAGGCTACCCTGCCCACACGCTGACAGAGGGCTCAAGCCGGGCTGAGGGACTTCTGAGTGTATGAATTTCGTGCATTGGGCCTCTAGTACATGTTTATCTTTCAGAGTTGTGTGAAGATCAGATGTGTGTGTATTCAGTGTACACAGATACACAGCCCAGAGCCCAGCAAATAGGAGCTATTGAAAATTTAATCTTATTTTCAGTGAAATCAAGTTAATGCACCCTGTTAATTTTTTGTTGTCAGCTGAGGATATTTTTTCCATTACTTTTTAGGTGAAAGTGGAAAGGAGGGAGGGAGAGAGAGAAAAAGAGAGAGAAATAAACAATAATTGATGTGAAAGATACACTTCAATTGGTTGCCTCCTACATGCACCCTTACTTGGGACTCGAACCCATAACCCTTTGCTTTCTAGGTTGTTGCTCTAACCAGTCAGCAGTACTGTCCAGGGCTTACCTCCATCAATTTTATATGAATATAAACTCTTTATAACTGAAAAGTTGATCTACCTTCTCTTCATACAAATATAGGTCTTTCTGTGATAATGAGGGGCAGTACTTTTCTCACCTGGGTGGATCAAGTTGGATTTGGGTAGAGTGTGCTTTGTTATTGGGTGGTAATGGAGTCAAGTACATATGGTATCTTCCATTCTCTGTCAGATTATCATCTCTACATGTATCATGTCTCAACATCCTGTCTTACTTCCTTTTGTCTAACAGCTATAATGACAACATAATATTTTTAAGTTGCTGAAAATATTTCACTTTTGGAGAATTTGCTTAGGGGTAACAGATGCTCCTTTCAACAGTTTCTGGCTACATTTTTGAACAGTGTTGTTTTGGCAGTGCTAGCTGTAAATAACCTGAAACTGATGTCTGGATGTTGTTTTTCTTTCAAGTAAATCCTAACCTATGCATCATAATTATAGCCACACTCCAAATATTCAAAACAAATTAATATATACCCTTTGGATTTGCCTTTTACTTGCAGAAAGTATTGACTGGATAGATATGAAAAGAATTAAAACTCTGCTTCTGCCAGAATGCTAATTTTGGCAAGGATGTTTAGTATTTTGGCAAATTTGTAAGGAGGGGCAGTGGGTATACATGGCAAGGTTTTTGTTTCCTGGAATAAGCTGCCAGGTAGTGCTAACAGTGATATTTGCTAAATGGCAAGAGTTGAGATGGACAATGAATATCCCAATCTGTTGGGGTTGAAAATGTATTCAGTTCTGATAATTTTGCAAAGATTTGTCACTCGTCATGCCCTCATTCTGAAGTTTGCTTGATTAAACTAAATATCTTTTTATTTAGGGTAAAATAATGTTTTGGTCACTCAACTAGGTACATTCATTTTGTAGCCTTACAAAGAGGTTAAACAAATACAAAAATGGAAGAAACTAGAAATTAGAAAATCAAATGATCAATATATTTCGTTCATTCTTAATACAGCTAATATCAAAATAATGGTATAGCTTGTTATTCTTTGAGTCTAATCTGATAGCCATTCTTGTTTATCTGGAGCTGTCTAACATATGAGAAATAACGATTTTCAGAGTACTAGAATCACAGAACACCTGTTTTAGTACTTTAAAATCTACCCATAATGAATGGCTATTGCTGCTTTTCTCGAAGACATAATTTCGTCAGTAATAGTTAAAATACTGGTTTTAAGGAACTCTCATCACAGAATGCCTTTCCTTATTCCTAGAAAGTGTCCTATTTTGTGTTTTTTTTGTGTGTTTGTGTGTGTATTTTTAAGCCTTGAAGTTGTTACTACTCATATGTGGTCAAGACATTACATCAACTTTAAGGATATATTTTTTTAAATATATTTTATTGATTTTTTACAGAGAGGAAGGGAGAGGGATAGAGAGTCAGAAACATCAATGAGAGAGAAACATCGATCAGCTGCCTCCTGCACACCCCCTGCTGGGGATGTGCCCACAACCAAGGTACATGCCCTTGACTGGAATTGAACCTGGAACCCTTGAGTCCACAGGCTGACACTCTATCCACTGAGCCAAACCGGTTAGGGCTAAGGAGATTTTTTAATTATTTTCATAAATATCTAACACTAAGGTGTCCAATTTTGTGTTATTAACAGATCCATGAACTTCTTGAGTGTATTTAATTCAATACTGACGTAGTAAATACAGCTTTAAAAAATAGCTGTCAAAATTTTACCAAGTTGTAGTTTCAAAGTTGTTAATTGCAGCATTGTTTATAATAGCTGAACAAAAACAAAATCCACACCAAAACAAGACACAAATGGAGACAGTTTAAGTGTTTATCAGTAGTGGTGAGAGAATATGATTTATTTTACAATGGCATATCATGCAGTTTAAAGAATATGGCTTATGTATATGTGCTGATATGAAAAATACAAAGTGCCAAACTTGCAAACTAAGCTGCCATTTGTGCCATGTGGGATATATTTGAAAAACTGTTTTTGTCTCAATTCGTAACTATCATTATTATCATTCCTTTCTGTATAATACTATTTATCCAATGTAGATGATTAGAAGAAAAGTGAACTAACTAACTTTGCTGAAAACTTTAAAAAGTTAAAATGATGATGGTGAGGATAAGAACACATGTAGTGCTTTCTTTGTGCTAAGTACTGTACTATTACATGTTTTAAACACCTACTGTTCATGACAAACCTATGAAACAAATATGTTAATCCCCATTTTTCAGATGAGGAAACTGAGGCACAGAGGTATTAATTTACACAAGGTTGCACAGCTATTGTGTGTCAAAGCAGGCTTATATACCCTTGCAGACTTACTCCAATGTTTCTATGCTTGTAACTACCAAAGTTATACAACTTCTCAATTTAGTTTTGGCATTGAGGGGAATCTAAATGAGATAATTTTATGTCAGTTATCTTTCTTGTAGACAGGTGATTTATCGTTTGTACATGCTATGTAATATAAGGATGGTCTTATTTTTCTTCCTCAGAACAATGTTTTATATGTTTATTTAATTAGTGTTTTCATTTAACTCATTTATTTAGTTAGGTAGTTCTCAACTGGGGGCAATTTTATCCCCCAGGGCACATTTGGCATTGTTTAGAGACATTTTTGGTTGCCACAGTGGGGCTGAGAAGTGGGGGAATTGCTACTGGCATCTACTGGGTAGAGGCCAGGGATGCTGCTCAACATTCTAAAACTGTGTAGGACAGCCTTTGCCAGCATGGCTCAGCTGGTTGGAGCATAGTCCCATACATGAAAAGGTGGTGGGTTCGATTCCTGGCACTTACCCTGATTGTGGGAGTGATCCCACTTGGGGTGAGTTCTAGAGACAGCCACTCTCTTTCTTCTCCCTTCTCCCTTCTCCCCTCTTCCCCTTCCTGTCCCTAGTTAATTGCAAAAATAAAAACACCCTACCTCGCGGATAGAGTTTCCAAGCCAAAAGAATTCAGTAAAGCAAATTGTTATTTTCCATTTTTGTTTCTTTTTACATTAAAATCAACTCTTTTATATGGCACTGCATAATCTGTAAGTGCCAGAGCAGTAAAGGGTAACAAATTCATGGGACATCTTCCCACACATCCTATCTAATAAAAGAGTATTATGCAAATTAGGCATCACACCATCACAAAGATGGCTGCCCCAATGGCCACAAGATGGCTGCACCCAGTCTGGCTCAGCCCCGCCACTGAAGTGGTCAGGTCTGTTAGCCAGGTGATGGGGGAGGTGGGGGCCTGAGGGGTGCAACAGGTGATCAGAAGGGGCTAGGGGTCCCCTGCCCAGGCCAGAGGACTTCACCAGAGGCCTCAGGCATGGGCAAGGGTGGAGCCAGTGATTGGAGGGGTCTGAGGGTGCCCTACTCAAGCATAAGGCCTGGGCCAGAGGCCTCAGGCCTGTGCAGGGGCAAGACCGGAGATCGCAGGAGCCTGGACTCTGCAGAGCCAGCAATCGGAAGGGCAGGGGCAGAGCCTGTGATTGCAGGGTTCTGGGCACCGGTGGAACTGATAAAGCAGGGGTCTGGGGGTCCTTTGCTCAGGCCTACATCCTCGGCCAGAGGTTACAGGCCTGGGCAGGGGTGGAGCTGGGATTGGAGGGACAGGGGTGCAGCCAGTGATCGAAGTGAACTACCTTTTCTTACTGCTCATTGGCTAAGCTCCCTGAATGCCACTGGTAATATTCTTAGTAACTTGGGTAATAAGAAACCCTAGAGGCAATCTAGGGTTTTTCCACCACACTCCTGGAGATAAAAAATGAAGGTCCACTGCTGGAGGGATAAGAAATGTCATATCCTGCCCTAGCTGGTTTGGCTCAGTGCATAATGCTTCAGACTGATGACAGTAGGGTCTCGTTTCATTTCTGACCAAGGGCATGTACCTAGGTTGCAGGCTCCTCCCTGGCTGGGACCCAGGTCAGGGCTCATGCAGGAGGCAACCGATCAGAGTATTCCTCTCACTTTGATATTTCTCTCTGTTTTTCCCTTCTCTTCCACATTCTCTAAAAGTCAATGGAAACATATCCTCAGGTGAGAATAAAAAAAGAAAGAAATGTCATATCCTATGAAAGACACATTGTGAAAATGCCTAAAGAAAGTTGTCATTTTTTTATGGTGAAGGGACTGGACTTCATGTTGATGAAAACACCTTGGTGGCTGTGATGACTGGCAGTGGCTGCAGCAGTGGGGTGATGGGTCTGGTGGCTTCCCCTGATTAACCTGATTGCCTCCCACAAAGGGAGGCCAGATTGCAGCTTAGACCCGCTCCCCAAGGGGAGCAGGGAGCTAACCTAAGCCTTCAGTAGGACACCCACTGAGGGCTCCCAATAATGTGAGAGGGGGCAGGCTGGGCTGAGGATCCCCACCCCCCCAGTGCACGAATTTTGTGCACCAGACCCCTAGTGAGGAAATAACCATAAATACAGAGAAGGCCTATGGACAGTGGAGTGTATTAAAATACTACTTAAAATAAAACAATGAGAAACAATCTAAATGTTCAACTATAAGGAAACTAGGGGCCCGGTGCACGAAATTGGTGCATGGGGGTGGAAGGGGGGTCACCTCAGCCCAACCTGCCCCCTCTCACAGTCTGGAATCCCTCAGTGGATGTCCTATGATCACCCCAGTCTACCAGGTACCTTTTGTGTGTGTGTGTGTGTGTGTGTGTGTGTGTTGCCACTGAGGACCTGCCCGCAGCCACATCTGAGGCTCAGAGCAGTCCTCCTGTGTGTGTCTACCTGCTGGGGGCCTGCCCCCAGGCTTGGAGCAGGCACCCCCGCTATGTTGATCTCTCAAACTCTTGCCCTCCCCTGCATGTTGTTCTCTTTTTTTGAGCTGTGGCCAGGGCTGGGTGCTGCCTGCCTCCCAAGCTTGCCTACTTCCCATCTTCCTCCAGCCACCAGGAAGCAGGGAAAACCCCGCCCCATGGTCAGGCCAGCCTTTTCCTGCTCCCTGATCCCTGGAAGGGACCTGGGAAGCCGCCAAGCAGGCTCCCAGCCCCCAAGAGCTTGCTTTCCCGCTCCCCAGTGCCCCCCAAAGGGCCTGGGGAGCCGCCAAGCAGGTCGCTGACTCTTTCCCACTCACCAGTCCCCTGCTGTCTTCCTTTCCCACTCCCTGGTGCCGCCAAGGGGTCTGGGGAGCTGCCAAGCAGGACCCCGGCCACTTCAGCCTTGCTTTCCTGCTCCCCAGTGCCCCGCATAGGGCCTGGGCAGCCACCAAGCAGGCCAAGATGCCTCCGCTGCCTCTTTCCCACTCACCGATACCCTGCTGCCTTGCTTTCCCACTCCCCGGTGCCCCGCAAAGGGCCTGGGCAGCCGCCAAGCAGGCCGAGACATCCCCGCTGCCTCTTTCCCACTCACCGGTACCCTGCTGCCTTGCTTTCCCACTCCCCGGTTCCCCGCAAAGGGCCTGGGCAGCCGCCAAGCAGGCCCCGACCCCCACTGCCTCTTTCCCGCTCCCCGGTGCCCTGCAATGGGCCTGGGCAGCCGTTAAGCAGGCCGAGACCCCCCGCTGCCTCTTTCCCGCTCCCCAGTGCCCCGCAAAGGACCTGAGGAGCCCCCAACCCTGCTGCCTGTTTCCCACTCATGGGTCCTGGGTCCTGCGCTGTTCCGCCCTGCAGCCGCTTTGTGCATTCGGGAGGTCCCTCAGCCCAACCTGTGCCCTCTCACAGCCTGGGACCCCTCTGGGGATGTCCACCTGCTGGCGTGCCTGACCAGCCTGGGTGAGGGGCTGATGGCTGTGTGCAGGCTGACCAAGCTCCCCAGGAACGTCCCTCACCCCATTGGGGTGTGGCCAGACTGGGTGACGGGCTGATTAGCGCTTTCAGGCTTTAAGGCTGCTCACAGCTCCCATTGACCCAGTGTCCCAGCAAGGCTGGCTGGACCCAGGTTTCTGGGGTTTGTTATCTTCTATAATTGATGCTGTTCCTTTAAGCCGACTAAGGAAGCCTCCTCTCTGCTTCACCTCCCGGCATCTATAATGAGACAAAGTTACTCTTAGGCCTGCTGTTTCCTTCAGCTCCCGAGGATTCTATGATTGTTATATTGTTGCAAACTTGTGTTTCGCTAGAGCCAGTTTAAGTGGAGTAGGCGCAGTTTCACTTTCACTCCTGCTGCAATGGAAGCTGCTGTTTACTCAGGTCTGTGAGTGCGGCCTCCATGTTGGCTGGGCTAATTTGCATACAGCCGCTCTGATTGGCTGGCGGGCGTGGCTTACTCCATCTCGGAGAAATGGTTAATTTCAATATTACGCTTTTATTAGTTAAGATGGTTAAAGAAACCCAAATCAACCAATTGTGTAACAATTAAGAATAATTACCAGAGGTACAAAATAACAAGAAAGATGCTTTTGACATAGTGTTCAGTGGTGAAAAAGGTGGTGTAGAGTGTTGTCTATTCAATATGACTACAAATTTGTTAAATATATCTATGCTTGAATAGCAGTATTTTAAAATGTAAACAGTGATTTATGTTTGGATGATGAAACTGTGACCTTTGTTTTCTCTTAAAACTTCCAAAATTTTCTTTAGTGATCATCCACTACTTATATAGGTGGGAGAAAGAATGTAACCCACTTCCATTTCCACTAAAAATAGTACTTTTCTTACAGCTTTAAACAGCAGTAGTAGAAGTCAGACTGCAAGCATTGGAATAAGACTTTTGCAAAAGAACATTGTGCATCATGGATTCTCTTCCAGAAGAATTTTTTGTGAGGTAAGGGGTGGATTGACAAAAAGCAGCTGCATTTATTATATTCCAAAGACACAACACTTGTCTCTTCCATATAATCTTGGAAAGCTTGTATGAATGAGATCTTTGTTTTTCAGAACAGTTTAGCAACTTTCAGTAGTGGATGATGTACTAGTAAAGTGGGTAAAATCTAATTTTAGAAAATTTATTTAAGGACCACACCCTGGCTTGAAGAGCCAAGAATTGAAAATGTACCACAGCTTGTCATATTTGGGCATCCTATCTAATAAATTGCAAGTTGACCATCCCTTTGTGACAAAGATGATGGAGCCCACAGCCAATAAGGAGGGAATATGCAAATTGACGTGACAAAAATGGCAGAAACCGGGTCAGGATGCTTGTGCGTTCCACCCAGCCTCAGTGGCTTCAGGCCTCTGGGCAGCATGTGTGCACAGATGTGAAGCAGTGGAGCATAGCAGGACACTTGCTATGAGGGGTGGCAGGGTGGAGGGAGCTACAGGAGGGAGACAGGGCCGGAGCGAAGGCAGGAGGCAGCTGTGTCCCAGAGTGAAAGCAGAAGGTGGCGGCTAGAGCCAAGGCGCAGGTCCTGGGTGCCAGAGGGAAGCTCGTGCCGGCAGCGGGGGGAAGGAAGGCCTACTGCACGAATCTTCGTGCATCGGGCCTCTGGTTTTCAATAAAGTAATATTATATATATACTAGGGGCCCGGTGCACAAAAATTTGTGCACTCGGGGTGGAGGGAGTCCCTCAGCCCGGCCTGCCCCCTCTCACAGTCTGGGACCCCTCAGTGGATGTCCTATGATGGCCCCAGTCTGCCAGGCGCCTTTTGTGTGTGTGTGTGTGTGTGTGTGTGTGTGTGTGTGTATGTATGTGTCACCACTGGGGACCTGCCCCCAGCTGCATCTGAGGCTCGGAGGAGTCCTCCTGTGTGTGTCTACCTGCTGGGGGCCTGCCCCAGGCATACCGTGGAGGCTTGGAGCAGGCACCCCCTCTATGCTGATCTCTCAGACTCTTGCCCTCCCCTGCATGTTGTTCTCTTTTTTGAGCTGTGACCAGGGCTGGGTGCGGCCTGCCTCCCAAGCTTGCCTACTGCCCATCTTCCTCCAGCCACTAGAAAGCAGGGAAAACCCGCCTCGTGGCCAGC
>PVJC01012351.1:28148-39917 GCA_004026665.1 Murina feae
GACCTGGGAAGCCGCCAAGCAGGCCGCCAACTCTTTCCCACTCATCCGTCCCCTGCTGCCTTCCTTTCCCACTTCCCGGTGCCGCCAAGGGGTCTGGGGAGCTGCCAAGCAGGACCCCGGCCCCTGCAGCCTTGCTTTCCCGCTCCACGATGCCCCTCAAAGGGCCTGGGCAGCCACCAAGCAGGCTGAGACCCCCCCCTGCCGTCTCTTACCCACTCCCCGATGCACCGCAAAGGGCCTGGGAAGCCCACCAAGCAGGTTGAGACCCCACCGTGCCGCCTCTTTCCCGCTCCCCGATGCCCCGCAAAGGGCCTGGGAAGCCCACCAAGCAGGCCGCCGGCCCCTTGCCGCCTCTTACCCGCTTCCCGGTGCCCTGCAACCCTGCCGCCTGTTTCTCATCATGGGTCCTGGGTCCTGCGCTGTCCCGCCCTGCAGCCGCTCTGTGCACTCGGGAGGTCCCTCAGCCCGGCCTGTGCCCTCTCGCAGTCTGGGACCCCTCGGGGGATGCCCACCTGCTGGCGTGCCTGACCAGCCTGGGTGAGGGGCTTTAAAGCTGCCTACAGCTCCCATTGACCCAACGTCCCAGCAAGGCCGGCTGGACACAGGTTCTGGGGTTTTTTCTCCTATGATTGATACTGTTCCTTGAAGGCCTGGGGTTATTTATCTTCTATAATTGATACACTGTTCCTTTAAGGCGGCCTTCTAACTACTAACGAAGCCTCCTCTGCCTCACCTCGCAGCGTCTATAATGAAACAATTGTTACTTTTACTGGTTAGGCCGGAGCTGCTCTTTCCTTCAGCTCGGGAGGATTCTATGATTGTTACAATGTTTCAAAACTGCTAGAGGCAGTTTAATGGGAGCTGAGCTGAGGGGTGCAGCTTCACTTTCGCTGCTGCCGCAATGGAAAGGGCTGTTTACTCAGGTCCGGGAGTGGCGGCCGCCATGTTGGCTGGGCTAATTTGCATACAGCCGCTCTGATTGGCTGGTGGGCGTGGCTTACCCTGTCTCGGAGAAACAGTTAATTTTAATATTTCGCTTTTATTAGTTTAGATAATTTAACAAGCACTTACATTGACTTACTCTTTGCCCAACACTGTTTTAAATGCTTTTACAAATCTCTCTTATTTACAAAAAAAGAGGTAATATGCAAATTAGGCCAGCATGCCTTAATGGGTCACAACAAGACAGGAGGAAGTTGTGGGCGCAGGTGAGGCCCAGAGCAGAGACGGAGACAGACACAGGGGGGCTTGCCGGAGTTGGCTTGGCGGCTTTGGTGGCATTGAGGGGACACAGGGAGGGCGGCTAGGGATGCCTGGGGCTGGCTGAGTCTCACTGCTGGCTTGGGCAGCCCTGGAGTGGACACAGGCAGGTGTCAGTGGGGGCCTGGGGCGGAAGTCAGGCCTGACTCCTGTGGCAGCCCTCTGGGTGCCTTCTCACACGGTGGACAGCAGGGTGCCTCCTCATGTGATTTCAATTGCGCACTTGGCCTCTAGTCTATACTAATAATAGGGTAATATGCAAATTGGTCTGACACCTTCATGTGTAACGACCAATTAGCAGCTGTGTGTGCAGCAGGGACAGGTGGGCAGGGACTTGGAGTGTCAGGGATGGGTGCAGGGTGCAGCGGAAGCCTCTCTGCACACCTGCAGCCTCTGCCATGGCCCCACCGCTGCCCAGCACAGGAGTCTGCAGGCCTCCCCTGGCTCTGGCCTACCTCTTTGGGGCAATCCATCGAGGAGCCCTGGATGGGTGAGCGGGGCCTTCCTCTTTGGGGCCATGGATTGCAGGGCTCCCGCACTATGACAGGGCACAGTCCCAGGCTACTAGTGCACCGGGTTACTAGTGTTAACATATAAACTTTATAACAACTCTATGAGGTGGATGCTGTTATTATTCTCATTTTATAGAAGTAACTTAAGCAGAAGACTACTGAATGGTTCAATTTGGTTCAGGCCATAAGTCCATATGAGTCCAGGCCAATTGGGGCCAGGCCAAAAGTCCCTATAATCAGGGACTAGTTTAGCCTGTCTATACTGCTCCCTTATAATGCTACACAATAGGTTAGTATTGGAGATTTCTTTCTTACCTTATATAATAAGCAATGTGATCTATTTATTTTGTAAGTATTTACTAACCTTCTTGATACTTAAGGAATAAAGACTAAACAAAATTTGTGTACTTAGAATTATAATGTAGGAAGGTATATAAAAATTATATTTAGGCAAAATGCATACATAAATGTTAATATTAGAGATACTGAGGCTATATATAGAAAGGAAAAATAATTACTGTCTGGGGTGCCGTGGGTTTTCACAAGGTACTGTTTGAATTGAACTTTAAAGACTAGGAAGCATTTTGATGGGTGTAGAAGCAGAACAGATGGGACATAATTTGGCTAAGGAAATGGTAAGAAAAATTACTTAAGACAAGTTCTTGGGGAGCATTTTGACCATCCTGTTAAGGAGTTTAGCTTTATTTTGTGCAGAGCCATTGACATTTGAAGAAAATAAATGAAATTTTATGCTATATTTTGGAAAGACTACATCTATTGATAGTGGAAAGAAATGGAATTTCAAGACACAACACCTGTAATAGCTTGAGTAGAAGCTGATGGAGGCCTGTAATACTAGAAATAGGAAATAGTAAGAAAGGAGGGATTTATAAAACTAGAATAAACAGAATTTTATGTCTGCTTAAATATGAGAAATGGGGTAAAAGAAGTAGAGGTAGCGCAAAGGTTCCTAATGACCAGAAGGAATTTATACCACTAACTAATATGGGGATCTCAAAAAGAGACAGGTTTAATTGTGTGTGTGTGTGTGTGTGTGTGTGTGTGTGTGTGTGAAGCAGAGAGGGCAGATAATGAATTCAGTTTGAGATGTGAGCTTAACATGCTGCTAAGATATTCTTACGGAAGCTATACAGTAGATAGTTGGAAATACTAGTAAATAGGTTTTTCTTTTTTAAATATGTTTTTATTGATTTCAGAGAAGAAAGGAAAGGGAGAGAGAAAGAAACATTAATGATGAATGAGAATCATTGATCAGCTGCCTCCTGTATGTTCCCTACTGGGGATTGAGCCCACAACCCAGGCATATGCCCTTGACTGGAATCAAATCCAGGATCCTTCAGTCCGCAGGCTGAGGCTCTATCCACTGAGCCAAACCAGTAGGACAGGTTTTTCGTTTTCATGACATTTTAAAGAGCACTGAGAATCATTGTTTCTGTGTAAGAATCATATTTTGTTGAAACTTTCATTGTGTAAATAATGCTATACTTTTTGTCAGTCCCACTTTTCCTTAAAAAAAAAAAAAAAGATCAGTTTGCACAATGTAGATGATAAAGGATTTTCTGTCAAATGAGTACGTAAATGTGAAGTAAAATGGGGTAATATTTATGAAGTACAATTCTGAGTAAATGAATTGATAGAAGTTTCTCACCTCAGTTTTATCTCTGCAAGTATATAAAATTAAGATCATATCAAATCTAATAAAAGCGAAACATGCAAATTGACTTTACCTCTGTTATACCCACAAGCCACGCCCACCAGCCAGTCAGGATCAAATACGCAAATTAACCCAACTAAATGGTGGTGGCCATGGAGCTGGAGTGAACACTGGGCTTGGGTTGCCCAAGCAACGGAGGAAGTTAAGCTTCCCCTCTGCCCTGCTGGCCCTGAGCTCTGCTCAAGGCTATAAAGTTTCAATTATAGAAGACAAATAAATCCCAGATACCTGCTTCCAGCCTACAGCCGTGGCGAGCCTGAAAATGGCCAGCAGCCCCTCACCCAGGCTGGCCACACCCCCATGGGGTGAGGGTTCCTGCTTGGTGGCTTTGCCAGCCTGAAAACGGCCCTCAGCCCCTCACCCCCTCACCCAGGTTGGCCAGGCACCCAGCAGGACTCCCCCCAACTTGAAGGGGCTGTGGCCAGCCTGCAAACAGCCATCAGCCCCTCACTCAGGCTGGCCAGGCACCCCAGTGGGACCCCCACCCTGATCCAGGACACCCTTCAGGGAAAACCAGCTGGCCCCCACCCATGCACAGGCCTCTATCCTATATAATAAAAGAGTAATATGCAAATTGACCCTAACAGCACAACCACTGGGAATGACTGGTCACTATGACACACACTGACCACCAGCGGGCAGATGCTCAATATAGGAGCTGTCCCATGGTGGTCAGTGTGCTCAGCCACAAGCCAGGCTGATGGCTGCCAGCACAGCGGTGATGGCGGGAGCCTCTCCTGCCTCAGCAGCTCTAAGGATGTCCGACTGCAGTTTAGGGCTGCTCCCTGCTTGCAGGTGGACATCCCCCGAGGGCTCCCGGGCTGCCAGAGGGATGTCTGATTGCCAGCTTAGGCCCGATTCCCTGGGGAGTGGGCCTAAGCCAGCCGGTGGACATCCACCAAGGAGTCCCAGACTGTGAGAGGGCACATGCCGGGCTGAGCTACCTCCCGAGTGCACAAATTTTTTTGCACCGGGCCTCTAGTAAATTATATATGACCCTGTGTTATGGTTCTTATATTTTGAGTCCTGTGTCATCATTGTATGCAAAGATATTTCATGAATAAAGTTTTCATTTTAGTATATAATATTGCATATGTTCATATTTCAGGCCAATGTCCAAAGCAAAACTTGCCAAATTATTCCTTTTTACAAAAATAATTGACAATTTTCTAAATATTACATCCTGCCTGAATTTAAAAAATCAATTTGGAAAACTGGACAATTGTAAGGCTAGGAACCTGAAACAAAAAATAGAATGATCTATCTAATAGAGCCTTCCTAAACTTTTATTATCTTCATAAAGACATACATATGTATTTACATAAAACAAAACATCAGCTTTTTCAAGAACCATTTTTCTTTACATTGAAATAGTGCTATAAGCTAATTTTTCCCTCCTTATTTTGGTCTACTATGTGTCTGTTTGAAGATGGAGTTTCCTTTACATCAGTTTTCTACTCTCTCTACCACATACCATTAGAACATGGCATAATTTCTGTGAGTTCCTAAAGAGATAGGGCACCTACCTCCGTTTATCTTTGATAACACAATTTTACACTTCTGAAACGTTCAGACAAAAATTCATTTGTTAGAGTTTTTACTACTAAATTTAGTTATGTTCTTTATAAGAAGATACCCTGAATACACCTTTCTTTTTTATTTAAAATAGGGATCTTCCTGTGGAGGAGGAGACTAAGGAAGAAAATGAGAATAAGGTAGAAAAGTTATCTGATCAACTGGTAAGAGAATATTTAAATTTCATTAACTTTTAATTAGTATTGACTAAAGTAGTGTAATGTTCAATCTAATTAATTATTTAAAAAATTAAGGGTAAGTTCACTTTTGTATTTTAATAAGTAAGATTATGCTCATAATTAAATCTTGCTTTGATAATTGACAGCTATCTGAAAGTTATTTTATGCACCAATCTTCACTGTACCTTAAAATTAATAGATATTTGATTTGACTTGCCCAGAAACATTCTAACAGTTGGATTTAAGAAATCTCTTATTTGTCTTTTAAAAACAAAATTCAAGCAAAATAAAAACAATATATATAAAAAGAAATCACACACACACACACCGAATTTTATTTAGTAAGAAATTCACTGAGTTATGTCTGAAGTTAATTCTCTTCCCTGTTTTTATCATCTAATCTAATCTAATAGAGTAATATGGAAATTAACCATCTCTCTGGGATGCCTAAGCCATACCCACCAGCCAAGCCATGCCCACCAGCCAATCAGAGCAGCTGTATGCAAATTAACCTAGCCAAGATGGAGGCCAGCAGCCATGGATCTAGAGTAAATAGCAGGCTTCCGTTACAACTGTCTGCCTAGGCTGGCTGAGCCTCTGCTCACGGTAACAATGTTTCAATTATAGAAGCAATGGAGCTAAAACAAACAGGAGGCTTCCTTACCTGCCTAGGCCTCGGCTCAAAACAACAGTGTTTCAATTATAGAAGATAAATAAACCCCAGAAACCTGATTTCAACCAGCCTCGTTGGGACCTTGGGTCAATGGGAGCTCTGGGCAGCCTAAAAGCCTGAAAACGACCCTCAGCCCCTCACTCAGGCTGGCCAGGTACCCCAGTAGGGACTTGAACCCTGAAGGGACTGTGGGCAGCCTGAAAATGGCCCGCAGCTCCTCACCCAGGCTGCCCCGGCACCCTAGTAGGGACCCAAAACCTGAAGGGAGTGTGGACAGCCTGAAAACGGCCCTCAGTCTGTCATCCAGGCTTGCCACACCCCAATGGGGTGAGGGTTCACACTGAGGGGCTTGGCAAGCCTGCAAACAGCCATCAGCCCCTCACCCAGGCTGGCCAGGCACGCCAGCAGGTGGACATCCCCTGAGGGGTCCCAGACTGCGAGAGGGCACAGGCTGGGCTGAGGTACTCCCCCTCCCCCTCCCTGAGTACACAATTTTTTGTGCACCGGGCCCCTAGTCTATTTATGTATAGATTGATTGATTTCAGAGAAGAAGGGAGAGGGAGAGAGATAGAAACATCAGTGATGAGAGAGAGTCATTGATTGACTGCCTCCTGCATGGGTCCCTACTGGGGATCAAGCCTGAAACCTGGGCGTGTGCCCTGATCGGGAACTGTTACCTGTTTCATAGGTTGATCCTTAACCCTTGAACAATACCAGCTGGGCTGTTTTTATCATCTTTCCCGGTAGAACATTGAGTACTCAATGAATGAAAACAAATTATGCATCAATATAAGGCTTTTATTGTTAATGATAATATACTTAATGGTTGATTAAATATGAATATCACATGTTTATATTCAATGAAGTTTGGATGAATAGGTTTTATACAATGATTGATATACACTTAAAAAGTTTGTAAAGGCCTTAGCTGGTTTGGCTCAGTGGATAGAGTGTCAGCTTTTGGACTAAAGGGTCCTGGGTTCCACTCAGGTCAAGGGCATGTACCTTGGTTTCAGGCTCCTCCCTGGCCCAAGCCCTGGGTGGGGCTTGTGCAGGAAGCAACCGAGGCATGTGTTTCTCTGTCTTTCCCTCTCTCCCTAAAAATCAATGGAAAAATATCCTCAGGCAAGGATTAACAACAACAACAAAAGTTTGTAAAGGTTATTCAGTAACTTATGAAAGAATATATATAAACATAAAATAATCATAGTATTTTATTGTATGAGGTTATTACCATAACAAATTTTGCACAGTAAACACAACATAGGCAAATGTACATAGGGATGCACATTTTGAACAAGGGGGACTGGATTCAGAAGACATTTCAAGGTCCAGGTGTGGAATATAGAGGCAAGGGAGAGGTGGAAACTGACTTGTATTTGGTTTAGATGCCAAATCAATTCTTCAAAAATGGATTGTACATCAAATATTTTGATAAATAACTTAAAGTTGTATTTATTATATATTTAACTAGCATGATGGTTATAGTAGTTTCTGTCAAAAAGAATTTATGTATATTAATTTGGTAATTAGTGTTAGATGATTAGTGGTTGACTTTTGATGGCAGAATTGACCTTTATTTTGAAATACATACACTACTGATAGTGATCTTTTTTTGTTGTTGTTAATTTCACCTATGAATAATTTTCCCATTGATTTTAGGAGAGAGTAGAAGGGAGGGATGAAGGAAGAGAGAGAGGATAGAAGAGGGAGAGAGAGAGAAACATTAATGTGAGAGAGACTATTGATTGGCTGCCTCCCACATGTGCCCCTACCAGGGGTTGGGGATGGAACCTGCAACCCAGGTATGTGCCCTTGACCAGGAATCGTGCCCTTGACCAGGAATCGAACCCAAGACCCTTCAATATGTGGGAAGGCACTCTAACCACTAAGAAACACCGGCCAGGGTGATAGTGGTCAGTCTTTCTTTTTTTTTTTAATATATTTTTTAATTGATTTTTTACAGAGAGGAAGGGAGAGGGATAAAGAGTTAGAAACATCAGTGAGAGAGAAACATCGACCAGCTAGCTGCCTCCTGCACACACCCTACTGGGGATGTGCCTGCAACCAAGGTAGATGCCCTTGGCCAAAATTGAACCTGGGACCTTTCAGTCTGCAGGCTCTATCCACTAAGCCAAACCAGTTAGGGCATGATTTGCTCATTTTTAAAATACATTGTCTGGTTTTAATATTAGCCAAATGTAATTGTGTAAATTTTTAATAATGTCTTCTAGGATAAACAGGGAAAGGACATACCTTCTAATCTTATGCCTGCTAATCTACTATTAGAGGTGAAGAAGTTACTGTGTACAATTAATAATCTACCAAAAGGTGTGGTCCCTTACTTTAAGAAGTTTGTAGAAGAAAATTTTTCTTTCCAAATTGTGCAGGTAAGATAATTTATTAATTGGGGCACAAGTATAGCCCTAGGTATGTAACTATCTAGGGAAACACTTACGTTCCTTTACTCTCATACTGCCTCCATATTCACAGCACTTCTGACACTAGATGAGAGGGTTTATTCCCACACTGATCAATTCTCCAAGGCTAGCTGGGTGTCTTACAAGTCATTTCAATTCTTATACCATCTACCTGGAGTTAGTATCAGATCCCACAGGTTAAGGTCCCAGTACCACAATGTTGCCCCCACCTCAGATGTCATTTGCCAGTCCTAGGTTGTTCTCGGTACTTCTGAGCAAACTAGCTATAAATTGGGGTACTAACAACCACCTCTTGGTTGGAATGACTTGCTAGAACAAGTTCAGGACTTGGGGAAATACTTATGTGTACTATTTTATTACACAGTATAGTTCATGATAAAGGATAGTGAGGTACATCCAGGTCAGGGTCTGGAAGGGTCCTGAGTGCAGGAGCTTCTGTTCCGGTGGAGTCTGGGTGTACCCTTCTCCTGGCATGTGGTCATGTTCACCAAACTGGAAGCTCTCCAAACCCCTTACTTTTTAGGATTTTTATGGATGCTTCGATATGTACGCATGATCAATTGTTAATTCAAATTTCAGTTCCTCTCCCAATGGGGCTGAAAGTTCCAAGCTTTTAATTTTGGCTTGTTTTTTCTGGTGACTAACCCGTATCTGGGAGCCTACCAAAAGTCACGTCATTAGAACAAAAGACACTTCTATCACTTAAGAAATTCCAAGGATTTTAGCTGCTTTAAAAGACCAAATATAAGCAGGAACTTGGGGCAGAGAGCAATATATGTGCCTTATCTTTTAATAATAACTCTCTCTTTTTTTTTTAATCACCATAAGTATAGGTAAAGTCTTAAAGTGTCCGTCTTATTGCTTGTGAAGGGCTTAATGTCAACCTTGACTGTAGACATTTATTAATTAAGTAGAGTTAGTTGGTGGTAGCCTTTCAATAATAATGGTAGGAATGTTGGTTAGTAGTTTGTAAGCTGTTGATTATAAGGTCTAGTATTTATTCTAATTTTATTAGTAACCGTAATATGCCACTCTGTGACAGAGAAGTACATTAGATTTTCCTAATTTTTAAAATGTTGACAAATTTTTCAAAAATGTAAAATAAAAATAATGTCCAAAACTTTTAGATTCATGTGTAAAATAATATTCTAGAGAGTATATTATAGATTTCTATCTTGTAAATCATTTTTCTAGATAATAAATTGTGAAATTTTCAGCACAATATGGGTATCAGTTTTTAAATGGAGTTTTCCAACTTTAAAGAAAATCATCTATTTTTTTGTAGCAGTTAATTGGCAGGAATGGAGCAAAACACCATAGGTGTCTTGAAAAGGTCACATTTGCCTTTTCTGTGAAAAAATGTATCATTTATTATTTCCACAAGACAAATTAATACTATTATGGTTAAAAAATCAAACAAACTCTGAAAATATTCAAAGATTATATACAATTATAACCTTAGGTAATTTACCACAGTATACATTCTGGTTTGAAATTGATGGAATAATGCTACTATTCCCCTCTTATCTTTTGGAAATCACCCAGAAACAATAATGAGAAATAGAACCCAGTAGCCTTTATATATGCAAACAATAGCCAATTAAAGGCAAAAATGAAAGAAAAGTACTTATTTATAATGGCAACAAAAAAGGTAAAATACTTAGGAAAGCATCTAAGGGATATATAAGATTATAAACTAGAATTTCTCCAAGATTTTTCTAAGCCACCTCTTGAGGCTTTTTGAACACCATACTAGTCCTAAAGGATCTAAATCTCTGGGGGTAGGTTTGGGAATGTCCATTTTAGTAAGCAAATATCCCCGCACACTGATTTTCGTCCCTTTAAGTTTAGAAATCAATACTCTATTAAAACAATAAATTAAAATCTCTAAAACTCCATTAAAAGTAAAAAAAGAAGACCTGAATGGAAAGCAGTACATTTTGGAAAATAATATAGATAAAACTGTCAATTTTCCTGAAATTAAAATGTATAAATATCATATAAGTCAATAAAAATGATAAAAGGATGTTTTGTTATTACTAAAAGCTAATTCTAAAGTTCAAATGGGAAATAAAAGGAAGAATAGTCAAGAAAATTATGAAAGAAAAGTGTAGTCAAAAAGGGCTTAGAATTCATCCACTTAGATGTTAAAACTTACTGTGGAGCTCTAGTTACTAAAATATTGTGTTACTTGCTCTTGACTCTACAGACAAATCTAGAAAATAGAAGATAAATTTCAAAAATAGACCCAAATACATACAGAACTTTTATGTATGATAAGGTGACAAAAATTGATAATGCTAAAGGGGAAATAGATAAATCAACAATCCTAGTGGGATTTAACATAATTCTCTGAATAACTGATAGAACATGGACACAAAATTAGTAGAGCTCAAGCAAACTTGATCTGATATATGTGTGTGTGTATATAATATATACAGACATTCACACTACATATAGTAGTAAACACTGCACCTAACAGTGGCAGAATATATGTTCTTTTTAACTGCACACAGAACATTTACAAAAATTGACCATGTGCTAAGTCACAAAGCAAGTGTAATCAAATTCCAAAGAATTAAAACATACAGAGCATGTTCTCTAATTATTGTATAATTATTTTAGAATCAATAACAAAGATAAACTAGAAAGTCAAATTTTTAAGTTAAAATATACTAGAGGCCTGGTGAATGAATTCGTGCATGGATGGGGTCTGGCTGGCCCACCCTGATGGGAGCCTATCAGGCTGGGCCAGTGGGAGGGAGGGGCCATGAGTTGTTGGCCAGCCAGCCCTACCCCTGATCATGGTGTTGGGCGCCAATAGGGGGGGCAGCCACAGAGAGGGTCCACGGGTGGTTGACCAGCCAGCCCCAACCCTGATTTGAGGTATTGGTGGCTGATTGGGGTTGGGGCTGGTAGGGGGGGAAGGGCTGCAGTCTGTTGGCTGGCTGGCCCAACCCCTGATGGGGAGGAGCTGATCAGGGCCTGGATCAGGCTGATTGGCAGCTACAATGTGCGTCATAGCCACTGGTTGTTCCGCCGTTCTGGTCACTGGGCTTTTGTCTATAACGAGAGGCCCGGTGCACAAAATTTGTACACTGGGGGGGTGTCCCTCAGCCAGCCTGCAACCCCTCCAATCTGGTACCCCTTGAGGGATGTCCGACTGCCCGTTTAGGCCTGATTCCACTGCTCGCCTGCCTGATTGCCCCTAACCACTTCAGCTTTCCAGCCTGATCTCCCCCTAACCACTCCCCTGCCAGCCTCATTGATGCCTGACTGCTCCACTGCTGTCCCAATTGCCCCAAACTGCTCTCCCCTGCCAGTCTGATTGCCCCCAACTGCCCTCCCCTACCAGCCTGGTCGCCCCCAACTGCTCTACCCTGCAAGCCTGGTC
>PVJC01012352.1:0-39811 GCA_004026665.1 Murina feae
TGAGTGGTAGAGGCAGGATTTCAATCTCCTGACTCCCAGGCTGCACCAGGAGCCCTGCAGGGGGAGGACAGAGTTGCAGTTTGCTCTCTGCCTGGGGGACATTTCTTTCCTACTGTGAGGTTTTCTTCTTTTATTTAAAGAAAAAGAAAAAACAAATAGTAAAAAGTCAGGAAGTTCTCATTGAAACTAATAAAAGTGTCCAAAGTGAATGAAGAAAAAAAACCAGTTTGAGAACTTTGGTATGGAGGAAATAACCTGACATTAACTGTTTTAATTATAGTTGTTGCATTGGGCTTATCAGTGTGGGAAGAGAGAGCATTCGAGCCCTACAGGGAAGTGGGATATAGACAACAAGATGACCCTCTTCCTGAATCTGCCTGTTCAGGCTGCTGCCTGCTTGTGTGACCCCAGCAGCGGTCTTGTAGAGGGGCTGGACTCAATAAGAGATCTAGGTCCCAGGCCCAGCACTGCCAACTAGTGGTGAGATGTCCTGTGAGGAGGTCACTGTACCTTCTCGGCCTTAACTTTCTGGTAAATGGGTGTAATGATGCCTATGCTGCCCATCCCGAGAAGGAATATGCCAGATAGTGGGAAGCAGTGGATCACTGCAGTGAAGAGCACAAACTCTCGTGGGACCCAGAATTTCCAGGTTCAAATTCTGGGTCTTTCATTATCTGATGTGATGATAGGCAGGTTAGCTATCCTTTCTATGAAATGAAATTAACTACTTCGTAGTGTTACTGGCATTAGAACTCTTGGGTTCCCCAAGATAGGAATTGAGAGGAAACCCCAGAAAAATTTCCAGACAGATTTTATTAAGCTTATGCTGGAGCACAGGGGAGTCACCACAGAGAGAGGAAGACCCTCGGAAGTGACTCAGGGTCTGGCTCTGCTTGGCTGCTTTTACAAAGTGGGCTTCCGCAAAAAGGCTGGCTTGTGCAAAGAGGCGGCCTTGTGAGGGGCTTGGGGAGTGGAATTGTTCATGTCAGGGCAGGGTTACTTTCTCCTTCTGTCAGGTTGCTGGGCAGACGGTCTCTGCTGCTGCACTATGGGGCAAGATGGTGGTGGTGCTCATCACTGCTACCCCAGGAAGGTCGTGTATCGGCCAGACCTTGATCAGCTTCGCATGTGGGTCAGTAGATTAAGCAGGCATTCAGAAGGGCGATAAAATCAGCTACTTCTTGGAGGGGTGGTGACGTCCCTGTGTTTCTTCCAGCCACCTGGCCTCATCTTGGCTTCCTAGCCACCTAGTATTCTCTATTCCAGGGCCCAAGTCCCTATACTGTCCCAATAGGCATGTAGGGAAGATTGAATTTGTCTATATAAAGCTCAAGGACAATGCCTGCTATTTAGTAAGCACTATGTGTTAGCTGCTACTGTTATTACTGTTTTTAAGGGTTATTATTTTAAGAGATTTCCATAAACATGTTCTCAAATAGTTCCATCACTTGATAAGAGTACTGGGCAAATACAGGGATCTTCTGCAGTAATCGTTAATGGAGGAGTTTGTTTTTTTAAAAATATATTTTATTGATTTTTTACAGAAAGGAAGGGAGAGGGATAAAGAGTTAGAAACATCGATGAGAGAGAAACACCAATCAGCTGCCTCCTGCACACTCCTCACTGGGGATGTGCCCGCAACCAAGGTACATGTCCTTGACCGGAATCGAACCTGGGACCCCTCAGTCCACAGGCCTACACTCTATCCACTGAGCCAAACCGGTTAGGGCATGGAGGAGTTTTTTAACATCAGCTTGTGCCTGGGCCTTGCTGGGAAAAGAAGTGGTTTCGATGCCCAGGAAGGGCCCGTCTAGAGCCTCTGATATTACAGCTTAGTCAAAGCGTGGTGTGGCTAGAAACTCAAACTGGACACTTCTCAGTTTTGCTTTCAGATATTTATACATGAGCCATCCCAGGAGATGGAAATCTTAATAATCCTCCAGAAAAAAGTTCATGAACTTTGATTTTTGCCTAGGTTTCTTTCTGTCTTGCCTTTTCAGTTATTAGAATTATATTTTGTTGATGAAATTTCCAACTCTGAAAGCTAAACAATCAAGGGGTTGTCATGATGTGGCGAGTGAGTGACAGACTTTGGGTCGCTTTCCTCCTCTTCCGGCTTCAATCACAAAACATTCTACTTTCACTGTTTATTTCTGAGCAGCCTGTTTTGGGGAGGGATTAGGGTGGTGAAGTGCCTTTTGTTGCCCCGTAAAGGGACTGGGTTCAAGAATTGGAGAATTATTATTTCATCTGTATGTATAAATGAACTTTTTCATTTTCTTTACTTTCATCCCCTTCCTCTTCCTCACTATCTTTATTCATGATCTATTCCCCTTAAAGTTAGAGATTATGTTTTATAGTTCTCTATGTATTCCATTTCTCCTTTTCCCCCTGGATCTTAACATAATGCCTGGTATCATACTAGGCTCTCAGCTACAGTTTGTTGAATGAATATTGTTGATGTGTCTGATTACTTCTTCAAGTGACCTTTTCTGAAGCCTCACCTGAAGGCTTAAGTAGTTAATTGATGGTGACCTAGTATCTACCCTAGTCTAGCTAAATATGTATTGATGAATCTTTGCGTTACTCACCCAAAGTGTCCAAATCCCAAGATGCTCATGGCCTGTCATGAGTATTATAGTTTGAATTTCCCTAGTATTATTGGGAGACACAAATGTAACAGCTGGGGAAACCCAGGCACAGATAATTGAAAGCATCATTCAAGACCACAAAACAGTTACTGTGGGAAGAGACACTGGCCCCAGAAGACAAAAGAAAAAAATGATTAAAACTCTAAAAGGAAATCCAGATCAGGTTGGATATGGGAAGGAATGTTGACTTAGATTGGATAACATTTCTTTGATGTCTGCGGGTTATGATTAGTGACTTATTTCTAATGTGTGTTTGTTTTTATTTTTAGCATTGCAATGTCGGGACGGCATTGAGCTCTGTGTTAATGAAGGAGTATGTGTTACCTACCACAATGGCACAGGATACTGCAAGTAAGTTTTCGCTGTGCTTTTTCTTCTTTACATATTTTATTTTATCTCATTAGGACACTGGGCAATATTCAGTTCTATTCTATTTTTATTATTTCTGTGAAGTGTTATGGGTTCTATAACTTTCCTGCTGTAGTTCTAGTATTGATGAGGATGAAAGGATGTGGGTGCCAGATAGACAGCTAATAAGAACTCCTAATTACCTTCTTGTTATCTTTTTCATTAAGAAAGAGACTTTTCAGTGAGTATTTTGAATGACGACACTAGTTTTTAATTAACTAGGCTAGTTAATATACTAGTGCATTCTCTTACATGTTTCAGTTTAAGGCACACCCTTAGAATCTCTCCTAAACATGTTAGCTATTGTCTTGTTTTTAAACCAAACTAAGTAGATATTAACTTTTTAATTCTGCCTAATATTCATGAATATTATAGCCACATGAAACTGTTTTTTCTAGTGTGAAAAGTGTGAAAGAGACTTTGCGGGAGGAAGATGCACGCGTACTTGCAGGGATGGGGAAGGAGCAGGGCCTGTGGGTAAATGCCATTATGTGGGCTTAAAAGCATGGGGATGAGGAACAGGGGTAGGGAGCTTAGGCGAGTTCTAAGATGTTACTTTTCTTTTTCTCCAGCCATCTAGTTAGATCATCTCACAAATAGCTTTTCTAGGTTTCCTATGACTTTTTTTGCTTTCTACCTCAATTGAAAGTTTTTGATAATAAGAAATTTATCTTCTTTAATACTTTTATTATATATATATAATATATATATAATATATATATCTTTTATATGTATATATCTCTTTTGTATAAGTATTTACTTAATAAACATTGTAAGGGACTTTATCCGACACACTTTTGTTTCTTCTCTGGATATTTAATCAAATACCATAAAGATAATAATGACATGTGTTGCCATTAAGTCCATTCTCCAAGATCTAGGTTCTTTTATGTCATAAACAAGAATTTTTCCAAGTCAGAAGGAATTTTCTTCACTGAAGTGAAAATATTTTAAGCTTTGATGACAGTGAGTCTTAACAATAGGTTGTTTGGATTGGAATAAAGATAGCATTGGAAATGAAGTTTTTTATGTAACTGATTATATGTTGTTTACTTAGTTTTTCTAGCTGGAAAAAAAACCCACCTCAAAACATGTGATACATTTTCCTCTTAAGAATGGAAACACAATTGGAGATAAAAAGGGAAGGAACTTAATACCTTAGAATCGGCCCCTGAAATCTTGTTTAGTCCCTTTTTGGCATCTGGTGTCTTAGTTACTTGCTTTATTCTATTATCCAGCTCTCTTGTGCTAGTTAACCCATTACATTATGATCATTTATTGATATGTTGGTTTCTCTTACTAGGTGGTGAGGTCCTGGTCTTATGCATCTTTGTATAGTTATAATGCTTAGCAATATGTTTCTTGAACCAAAAAGTGCTCGATAGATACCATCGTTTACATTTTTAAAAATCTGTTTGTCTTCAGAAGAAACCGGTCCTCTCTAAGAATTTCATTTGCTTCACATAGCATCTAGGATGGTAGGCAGTTTCGTTTACTTCCAATTTATTTGGAGATATTTCACCTTATAAATAGGGTCTAAGAGTTGGCCTACGTATTATTTGTGGTCTGACATAGGGAGAGATGCTTTCTAGAGGAGACCAGCTTATGAGCACTTACCAGGAAAGGACACTAAGGATCGCTTTGGGGAGCAAACAGATTTGTGGCTACTAGTCTCCAACTCTCCAACCAAGGTGAGAGACCAGTTCTTTCATTCTTCCCAGTTTATGGAAGAAGCACTGCTGGCAACAGGGAACTCACTTTGTGAGTGACATAAACGCAGCTGCCTGAGTTCTGTCCCTGGATACTTACTCACTCATTGTTGATGGGATGGATTGCTTATGGATATAGTCTAGGTGGGTCCCTCAGGTATCCTCCAACCCTGTTGTAAGAGAAACAAGCTTTTTGAGAAAGGCTCAGTAAGGAAGAAAAAAAAAAAAAAGGGCAAGGCCATCCTTTTGGCAGATCAATATGAACAACTAAACTTGGGGGGAGAAGAGCATTTCTCTACCTGAGTAAAATAAATTAGCATCTTCAGGAGTGACAGTGTCAGCATAAGTGAACACAAGAAATGCAAGGTCGGTATCAGGGAGGCAAGTCAGCCGTCCCTGCACTCCCAGGCCATAGAATCGCCATAGAATGTGAGGCAAAAATAACATCTGCTTACAGACCTTTCCATGTATCTTTATCGATGTTGTTTTTCCCTGGGGAAAGAAGGTCGGTAATCCAGCTTGTTCAGTAAATATTATTTCACAAAATGGTAAATGAATATTAGAACACTTAGAAGGTTTATAAGAATTACATCAGACATGCGGGGCATATGATTATCTTTTATTTATGAGATTACTTAGTGGATTAAGAAAAGAAAGTTAACGCCAAATTCCTTGGGTGGGTGGAGTGGAAATTAATGGAAAACGTTTTAAAGTAGAAGGTATCTGACTATCTGTATAAAGAGCCTCATGTTACTGACTCAGCTAAAATGTAATGATTGTTTACAGAAATTATAGAAATCCTTGGTAAGATCACACTGACGGATGAGGATAAGTACTTGCAAAGGTTCGTTTTGTACACAGCTCAACGATTGTTTTTTCCTTTCACTGTTAAGTCAGTCAGGCTGTGATTATATTGGGATGCCAGGCAAGGCGAGCCTGTGTAATCTTGCATAAAACTCAATTATTGCTCCTAAATAGTTGTTGTCAGATCTCAATAAAGCCCTCTCACTACAGAGAGATAAGACGTTTCATTCTCTCCCTTGTCCTACTGGGAGGTGTAAATATATAATGAAGGTTAGCTATCATTAATCACTTTCAAGCTCCTTGTCTCAGACTTGCCGATGTAAACCACCCCAAATCCCAATTTGATTAAAAATCATGGGCAACTCGAGTTCACTAGAATGGTGGGGGTGGGCGAGGTTACTATTTGTAAAATTCACAAAGTGTGTATTTTCAAGACATGTTTATCATAATTAAAGTCCTTGTCTGCCAGTTCTTAACATCTGGTTCATCTTTGGGTGTGTTTCTCTCAACATCGCTTTCTCTTGACTTTGGGTACAATTTTTCTGTGCTTCATACTTACGGTAGTTTTTATTACTTGCTAGACATCATGAGTGATGCATCTTCAAGTTTATCTTGCATTTTCCATTAATTTCCACTCCACCCACCAAAGAACACGGAGTTTTGGTCTAGCGGGCAGCTGCTTTACTGGAAGATCACCAGGATCCTGTGAAGGATTTGGTTTTAGGCTTTGCTCTGGTGGGTCTGTTTTGCCCTTGGTCTGATGGTTTAAGTCTTAGTCCTGGGATATGGGCCTTACCAAAGTATGACCCCTAAGGGGATTGGGTGGAAACACCCAATCCCGGGTGTTCCCCAAGCAGCTCTAATTTGGTAGGACTTGAATTCAAACCTCCCACTCCCCAGAACCACGCTCAGCCTATCAGCCTTCCAACTCATGCATTGTCTTGGGCTCCGAACTATCATCTTGCTCATGCCTAGTCAGGAATCACTTACGGATTCCAGTGGAGTTGTCAGCACTCAGGACTTCTCTGTCTGTGGTGCTGGCTTGTCCAGGCTCCTCAAATTGCAGCTCCTCTGACGGGTCCAGACACCTTTGACTGCTCAGCCAGTGCGACTTCTTTTTTCTGCTCGCACTCTATTCCTCTTCTGCTTCATGGGCTGGGGAATACCTTCAGGGAGAAGGAAGTTTGCTCTTCTTTTTGTGAGCCTCGTATCCCTTCCAGTTTTTGCCTGCTTTAGGTTGCTCTCTGGTACCTTTAATATTCTGTCCAGAGCTCATAATTACTGAAAGCAGGAGAGTTGGTCTAATATTATTTAAAGTCCTTGTCTGCCATTAGTTTTAATGATAAAAATTATAGTTATAAAGTAGTCCTTCAAAAATTTCTACAGCACAGTGTTTGATAAACAGTGGAAAGTCACCATGAGTTACATCGGATCCTGTGGATTGGTGATTACATTTGAGAATCTTTACTTTTTGGTAAAGTATTTAATTGAAAACTACATTTTAAAGTAAATCATGATAGCCCTGGCTCAGCTGGTTGGAGTGTTGTCCCGTGCACCAAACGGTGGTGGGTTTGAATTTCAGTCAGGGCACAGACCCAGGTTGTAGGTTCCATCCCTGCTAGGGTGCATAGAGGAGGCAACCAACTGATGTTTCTCTCTCACACTGGTGTTTTTCTCTCTGTCCTTCTCCTTTCCTCTCTACCTAAAATCAATTAAAAACATATCCTTGGGTGAGGGTTTAAAAAATAATAATAAAGTAAATCATTATAAATATATTATAAAATACAACTTTGTGTCACATTTTACCTAAAATTTGTCTACTAGCTGTAAGGTACATGAAATACTAATGACCAATGATTTTCCTTGCCGGCCACTTTTTCATAATTTTTTTATCTTTACTGTAAAATGAATAATGCTGCCTTTGGCTCACTAAATACCTTTCACAGAGTAATCTTTGTGTGTGTGTGTTTTTTAAGGTGATACTTAAGGAATTATTAATTTAGAAATTTTTTAGCACACGCTATTTATTGTATACCATATGTAGCAATGTAACAGACAACTGTGACTGTGGTAGTAATTCATTGATAGTATCATCACATTATTTCACTCTTCTTTGGGAAGCTTAAGTAATAATCATCAGTGTGTTAACCTGGACTTCTTATAGAGGCTCAGAATGAGGTTGCTGGAATCTCATCAAATCACCTATAAAGTGATGGTCTGTCCTGTGGAGCCACCAGTGAAGGGGCTGGGGCCAGGGCTAGGTGAGCAGGTGCCAAAAACTCAGTAATCAAGATTAAATAATGTTTTGATGGAGTAGTTCAACAATCAAAATTAATGCAAAAAAACTGTGATAAAAAATTTCCAAATTTTAAATAAAGAATAGATCAGTGTGGTTGATGTTTCTCTGTTGCCTCATACTCAGTGTGGTTCAGCCTGCACTGGGACTGGACTGAGGCATCTGGAAGATCCTGCCTGGTGGCATGGAGAGGTCATAGGGTGTAGGTCAAATGGACTTGAGTTTGAGCCATAATTCCTGTTGCCACTCAGATCTTTGGCAAGTTAAAGAATATTATGCTAGCTAATATTTATCAGACACTTATGTGCCGGCTCAGTTAAGCTCTTTACATGCATTTTAGCCCTCATATGAAGCAGTTAGTCTTACGATCCTGTATTACCGGTGAGTATATAGAAACTCAGAAAGGTTAAATAATTTGCCCAAGATCACATAACTCTTAAGCAGCTGACCTCTTAAGCAAATGTGCTGTATCTCTGAATCTCAATTTGCCTATCAGTAAAATGGGACAGAATTACTATTTTAAAGTGATAGTACAAACCACATTCTGTAAAGGGAATGTGGAACATTTGAAAGAATATGAAAGGTGGCTTTCCAGATAAGGGATATGATTAAAACTCTGTTGTATAGAGCTCCTGATTTTAAAAGAGTCAGTAGCATTAGGTAGGCCTAGGCAGCTCAGAGAAGACTAGGGGTGTTGAACCTCCTTGTAGCTGTAGCTACATGAGTGTATGTGGGCCAGGCTTGGCTAGTGCTACCTTTCTGAGAAGTGGCCTTTGACTGGAAATCTCAGTGAAATTGCTGCAAATGAAATGTAAGAAGAGGGCATTGAAGGTGAGGATACAGGATATTGTCAATTAAAATGCTTTTTAGTTGAGAAAAACAGATTGAAAAACTTGAAACTTCTCCCTTCTTTTTCCTAATGGAAAATGAGCAAGTTCGGACAGATTTTATGCAGCTGTGAAATTGAGACAGGTCAGATTCAACAACGACTTCTGGTAAATCGTGCTGCTACCACAAAGTCACAGGTTGTTAAACGTAGCACCTCACATTTGCGTAGTGAGTTACAGATGTATAGATGTATCCTGTAAGGCTTTCCTTGTTGAAGAAGTGTGGTCCGGTCCTCTATAACAGCACCATTCCCATGTGATTTTTCTAATTAGCACATCCTTGAAATATCCTTTAACAAATATCTTAAGCGTTCCTCAGGAATTTTTCATAAAAAAAGTCTTGATTATCAGCTTCTTACCAATATATAATAATAGAATTCCTATACTCTTTTAACTAATCCTTATTCTTTAGGTTGGAACCTTTATAAACATCATTCTAGATGGCAGAGTAGGAGAAGATGGTTCATAGGCTCGGCCTGTATCCTTTTGCTTGCCTTGGGTAACTGCCAGTAAATTAAGTCAACTAATTTTGTCCTGCAAAGCTGGTGTGAATAGATGGGAGTTTAGCTAGACTTCTTTCAACACAGTCCCCAGGTTAACCATAATCCTATGTAAAGTTTCTTTCTTATTGTTTCATAGTGGCGTGTCAGCACCATTAATTTCATGTAGGAATTCTTGGCCCCCTTTTTCTTGTGACTAAGCAGGATGAGAAATATTTCTCTTTCAGGATCTGGAGTAGCTTAATTAAATCCTTCATTTTAAATTTTGGCTATCCGTCTTTCATCAGATTGAATGCGTGGGGTGCGGAATCTTAGAATGTGATAAAAATGTAATTATCGAGACATTTCCAAGTGCTGTTTTCTTTGTTAAGCTACCATAAATGTGAGCGTGTGATGGAGGTTTTCATTAAGCCTCTTTTCAATGTCCCGCACCTAGGAACTTTGTAACTGGGAATGAACTTTAGTGCCTCCTTCACCCCCACTGTGTGTGTGTGTGTGTGTGTGTGTGTGTTATGTGTGTATTTTATTTTCATATTTGTCTCAGTGACTTTTTACTCTACACCTCAATTTAAGAACTGTGGGGCTTCCCCGAGTTCTCTACATCTCGCCATCGTCAGTAATCTTCACCAGCTCTGTTCTAAGGGTCCAAGTAGGTGTTATTGACTCTTATACTGATACCTTCAACCTTTCCTTATTACAGCAGTTATATTCTGTTTAAAGCATTCCTCTCCTAAGCAGTGTCCTACTTGGAGCTTTATGAAAAGGCCTTTATAAAAGAAAAGTGAAAGCAAAGATGAACAAGGGCATTATTTAAGTGACAGGTGGTATTCCTCAGTGAACACATCTAACTGGAATATTATGTCCAGTTTTCTTCTTCATATAATTCTGAGGAGAAGGTAGGTGTTAATGAGAAAATAACCTGGTTAGGAGTTATGTAGAACAGCAGCATTTAGGGTCCTGAATCTATATCGATTCAGCCACTTTCCCATAGTTGCTATACCTATAAACTTGTATCCTGAACACTGAAGGTTAGACTCTGAAGAACTGTAGCATCCTCACTCTTTATCTTAGAGCTCTGGTTGCTACAACCACAGACTGGGTGGCTTAAATGACAGACATTTATTTCTCACAGTTCTAGAGCCTGGGAAGTCCAAGATTAAGGTGCTGGCTGACTTGATCAGACAAGATGCTGGTTCTCAGAGAGGACCTTCTTCCTGGTTTGCAGATGTCTGCTGCCTTCTCGCTATACCCTCACGTGGTGGGGAGAGGAAGTTCTGGTCCCTTCATCTACTTATAAGGGCACTAATCCCACAGTGAGCACCCCACCCTCATGGCTTCATCTACCTAAACCTTCTAAAGGCTCCACCTCCAAATACTATCACATTGGGAGTAGGATTCAACATATGAATTGGGGTGGGGCATACACACATTCAACCTATAACTCTTCAAAGAAGTGTTTAATTTTCACCACACTGATATTTATTGAGCTAGCCACTATGATTGAGCACTGCGGTGGGGATTGTGAAAAGATAGGAAAACCCAAGAGACCTGAGCTGTCTGACTTCCTTGTTACAAGTACACATAATTGGCAGTCTGATGGCGAATGTTGTATTTCTCAGGCATATGACATGGTGGCAGTCCTCTGACATCCTGCCATCTTGTTTGGGAGATGAGGCATTACATACATGTAATGAAGTAAAATCCATCTGTAATTGCCCAATATAGCAGCACAGATATTATGAGCTATGGCGATTCAGACAAGGGAGCAACTGCGGGAGAGAAGGCAAAAATCAGAGGGGTTTTAGTGGGTAACTTACTCATAAATCTGAAAATACTGATGATGCTACAGGAGGTGGATAGGGAGAATGATGGAAGTGGAAAGGCTATCATTTCCTGGAAAAATAATTACCGATATTTTCATCTTTTATTTCTTAATGATATAGTTTTAAAACTTTTCTACATCTTGGTTCCCCTCTCTGTCTATACTTCAGTTTGTGTGAGGTTTACAAAACCAGGAGGTGGATTAATCTGGTTTTGTAGCGACAGACAAGTGATTAAAAACTCATTCCTTTAGCACATGTTGGTTGGGCGGCTTGAGGACAGAATATCTGGAGTGAGGGATAAGGGGAAGACCTGGGAGCCAGAGGAGAGGGCAGCTGGGGTAACCACCACCACTCTGCTGCCCCTTCAGACCTTTTTGACTGTTGATTCTTGTTCTGCTTCCAGCACAGAGCAGCCAGGTAGGCTTGCGGACACCATTCACAATCAGAACTCAAGCATCTCTGAGGCACGAAGAAGAATGCGCTGGGATAGGAGGAGTGATGGAAAGGCAGAAACACTAAGAGCAGGGTTGTTTGCATACACAGCCTCGTGCATTGTCTTAACTGAGAGTTTGAGCATCCCAACTTTAAATCCCTTCTGTCCATCACAGCACTGGCCTCGTCCAGTCCAGTTCAGGGATCCAGAGAGAGTAAGCATCTGTTAGCGAAATCTTTGGTCACCCCAAATTAGCTCATGTCTTTTACTGCTTATTTCCTCTGATTATATAGTATCTATCCAAACCCTCAATTATCCAGAATAAACCAGGGTTGCCTCTCCTGTGTGGAAAACATTTGATAGTGGTTATGATTCTCTTGCCTAGACCATGTAGACGAGCCTTAGCCATTTAATCACCTGTCCCTTTAAAATTTTGAAATGCTGGTCCTGTTGTGTAAGCCAGACACATCTCCTTGAGGGATTATTTTACTGGGCAACTCGCCCCTTCTGAAACCTCAGTCATCCTGAGAAGTACCTCAAGAACCTCTTTGACTTTATTTATTTATTTTTGCTTTAGGCCTAGTTGTATATAATGATTGTGATGTCTAATTCTCTATCACATGTTGTTAAAACTTATAGCCTTGAATTTCTGGGTCACTTAAAAAAACAGACAGACTTGATTACTAATGAAAAGTTGACTCATTTCCTTCCAGGCAAAGGCTGACACTGACTCTCAGAGTTCATAATTAGTCTCCACAGACGCAGACTCTAATTATGGGATATCACTTATTCTTTCCTAAATGTTACGCGTCGTGAGCTGGGGAAATAAGGTGGCATTTATGTGTTGAGAGGATACATATAAGTGATACCTGGAAAAGGGTCCTCCACGAACTTAATGAAGCGGTCGATTCCCTGCAGTTTTAAGTTTGGTGCATCTCTTCCCGGACCATGTTTTACACACTCCTCAGTCATCTTTAGCCTTGTGTAATGTATCAGCAGCTCAGATTCCTTAAGAGGCTGCAGCGCGTTCCATGATTGTACAGTGCGTAGCTTGGGAACAACTGGCTTAATTCGTTCATGTTTGCCTATTACTGTGAAGGGTGCTTTTTGTAAACTCATGTGGTTAGAGTATGTTTGCCATGTTTTAATCACAAGTAGACGTTATTTCCCCCTCAGGGTTCAGAGCAGTGAGATATGGGAAGGTACTGATTGTGTGCTGGGAGACAGAGAAGGACCACCTCCTGTTATAACAGCAACACGAGGCTGTCAGCACCGTGTGTGTGCCCTTGCCCAGTCTTCCCAGTGATGATGGAAGAGACTGAGTGCTCGATTCAGCTTCTGAGTTCTGATAAATGAGCGCAGACTGTAAACTGGAAGATACGGGCATGTGCAAATTCTTGTGTAAATAAAGCATGGTTTCCCATTGCAGTGGTGACTGATTTCATAGTTTCTGATGAAGATGAATGATGCTGTGAATTAACAGCTTTAACGCTTGCATCACTGCAGCTTCCTTTGGGTTTGGATTTATTAAAATCAGAGGGTGTTTACTGCTTTATTCAGATGGGGGTTGGGGGAGGTGAAACGCTGAATCCATGAACACCAAGCGGGGTGATGTTTCGGTTGATTCCCAGCCTCACAATCCCCCGTGAAATTCTTTTCCTGTGGGAAACTTTTAATTTGGAAGCATTCAGCCCAATGTGGGAACCAAGATTAACATTTTCTGAAATACCTCTACAAGAAAAGCAGAAATGTTCTGTTCCGGAAGCCGAATTTACATAGTAGAAAAACGGGCTGTCCTGCAGTATTTGGTAGTGTTTATCAGTTGTGCTTAAAAAGTTGTGTGTGTGTGCATACAAAACAGAGAGAGAGAGAGAGAGAGAGAGAGAGAGAGAGAGAGAGAGAGAGAGAGAATATGAATTGAGGGTGTATTTCTTTGTTTCCTTTACATCCAACCAGCAAAGCCCTGGAAAGTGTGTCTTACCACAAACCAGCCCAGCAACCAGTCCTAACTCTATACTGTTTGTAGTACTTTTTGTCTTTCCTTCTTGCTGAGTAAGCTGTAGTGTCTTTGGGGGGCGAGGGGGGGGGGCGGTGAGGGGTGGGAGTGAGAAAGGGAAGAAGTCTACATAACAGAGCTTCTCCCTTTTCTTCCCTCTTCATCAGGAAGTGAACTCAGATTTTCATGCATATGTTTCCTTCCCCCCTCCCGTCCCCCCCCCAGTGTCAGTGATTAGCACAACCCAGTTAGTTACCTTTACACAGAGTTACCAAAGGAACAAGTTGACAGTCTGATGAGATGTCAAACTGGAGGCCCTGGGAGGAGGGGGTGTATGAGGTTTGACGGATGGGTTGGGCCTCTGGAATGCCAGCCCAAGACTTTCGACTGGGTTCTGTGGGCTCCAAGGCATCTAGAAGTTTGCAGCCAGAGCCTTGGGAATGAATTGTTAAATGGGAACTTTCACTGGTTACAGTTCGCCTTGGCCGCTAGCAATTATTTTTATCTACTTGAACAGGGGGAGCAGGAAACTAAGCTGGCATTATGGTCGCAGAAAAGAACGGGCTGATTTGGGGCCCTTTCAAACGCAGACCTTTGTTGCTGGCCACGGCTTAGTTTGGTTTCTGGGTTTTGTTATTCTTTTTTCCCTCCTGCCCTTACTTCATTTACCTTAACGACAGCTCAGCCCTCTAGAGCTCAGCGAGGGCACGCTGCCACTACGGACTGGGGGCCAGGAGGCCCAGAGCAAGAAGAAAGTGGGTTGAAAGCAGAGTTCTGTGTAAAGAATTTTCTGCTGGAAACGAGCCCAGAGGGAGTAAAGAGGATCTTTAATGAGGAGCAGCTGCAGGGCCGACGCAACCCACATGAGACATTTTTTTCCCCTCCATTCCGCATTCTGTGTAGTTTTTTAAAAATCATGATTTTGAAATAGCTGTTTTGTAAAGCCCGCCTCTCTTTTTTTCTTCTCCTTGTATGCGGTAGGGTTTTGCTTTGTTGTTTGATTTTTTTTAATGGCCAAATCCTCGCTTTTAAAAAAAAAAAAAAAAAGGCGAAAGGCAGAGCTGCAGCACAGCCTGGCTCACCCTGCTGATACAGAACACTCGGTGGAGAAATCAAGGACAGAGAACACTGGCTTTTATTTGGAAAGGGGCTTATTTCCTGCTCAGACGTCGGTCATCTTGGAGCTGACACGCCGCTACAGTGTTTTCAGCTTTTCTCTAGACGAGTGGCTATTCACTCAGGAGACTTGAAAGGACGGATTTTTCTGTCCTGCATTACTAGGGGGACTGATTCCGAGCCACAGCCCCTGCCAGGGAGCTTGGACTTGCTATTCAAATCCCAGGCCCGTTGCGATCTGTAAAGTGGCTCCATGTAAACGAATCCAGGCCGCGGGTGACATGAGAGAGCCAGGGTCTGGTTCTCATCTGTTTGACCAGGGGGGGCTGCGTGGGCATCCTTTCCATTGGAAAGTCTTCTGGTTCCATTAGGAGGAGTCCCTTGTTTTTCTCCTTCCCTCCCCTTCACTTCATTCACCGTGTGTGTGTTTGAATAGTAACAGTGAGTGAGTGCATTTCTTTTAAAAAAAATATATATATATATATTTTTTTTATTGATTTTAGAGAGGAAGGGAGAGAGAGAGAGAGAGAGAGCTAGAAACATCAATGATGAAAGAGAATCTTGATTGGCTGCCTCCTGCACACCCCACACCAGGGATGGAGCCCACAACCCAGGCATGTGCCCTGACCGGGAATCAAACTGTGACCTCCTGCATGGACCTGATAGGCATTCAGGCCAGTTTTGGGAATTATTTTACAGGAAAACCAGCTCCCCTCCCCTCAACTCTTCCTGTATTCCCAGCCTCCTTTGTGGACTGGGCTCTTTCAGAGTTCCCGAGCTGGAGAAGGGGGAACAGAATGGGAGGGTGTCGCCGAGAGAACCACTAAACTAAGCAATCTGTTCCCTCCAGGAGACAGGCGTTCAAATAGTTTGGGGAACAAAAGGCAGCTGTTCGATTTATTGGGTTATGTTTTACATAGATCTCTATTCAAGATGTTGGCCATTTTCAAGGAAGCTTTCCTGGGTTAGCGCCGTAGAACTGTAGATTTGCGAGGAACTTGCGTGATTGGCCATGTTTCTTGCCTCTACCCACACGCAGCTTGGGCCAACTCAAGAAGAGAGGTATTCAAGCCCTTGTTTTCAGCCCGAGTCTTAATTCCCACTCAGATTAACGGGGTATGTGTGTACTTGTCTTACAGTTGAACAGGGATTTGCAGAGGTGAAAGGTCTCCTGCCTTGGGAAACACGGGCCCTTTATTTCTAGCGTCTCCCTTACCCAGTGCTCCCCTTTCTGTCCGTGCCCAGAATTCTGCCGAGCCTGCGGGGGACTGAGGGCTAGTCTTGTACCTCAGGATGATTCTTAGGGTTGAGTTGGCCTATGATCTACCAGGCAGAGCAGTATGGGGTTGGAAGGGAATTTTTTAGCAGACTTGGATTGGAAAACTGACTTTATCCATCATATGAAATGTAAGCTGCTTTTTAAAAAAAAATAGATTTAAAAAAATAGATTTTTATTGATTTCAGAGAGGAAGGGAGAGTGAGAGAGAGAGAGAGCTAGAAACATCAATGATGATAGAGAATCATTGATCGGCTGCCTCCTGCACAGCCCACACTGGGCTCAAGCCTGCAACCCGGGCATGTGCCCTCACCGGCATGACTGAGAATCGAACTGTGACCGCCTGGTTCGCAGGTGGAAGCTCAACCACTGAGCCACATGGCCAGGCAAATAATTTAAGCTGCTTTGGAATCAGTTGCCTAATGGTACATAATGCTCCTGGGATACAAGGCACCTGGACCAGGGTCTCAAGACATGCCCTTCTCCCTCAGAGAATCACCTGGGAGTTTGACAGAGGCACAGGAAAGACGTAGCAGTGGCTTAAAGGAAGAAGGAGCCACACTGTACAAACAATGTAGCGCATAGCATGGCGCTGCATCTGCTGTCGGAGGGGTCAGAGGTGGGCAGGATGGTTTGGAAGAGGCTAAATGGAGGACATTGGTTTTAAGCAGATCTTTGAAGCAAAGATGGAAGAAAGGAACATAAATGCGATATAACCGAAGGGAAAAGATGATGTTTCTCGCTGTCAAGTAGAACGATGATTTTTATATAGGAAACCGTATACAAGAGTGTGGAAGTGATCAGGAGAGTTTGTGTTATGGACTGCTGAGCGGTAAGACAGCTGGTAGGAGTGAGGCAGAGGAACAGGTCGCAGATTCTAAGGGACTTGGACTTGAAGGGCTGGGCACTAATGTTAGTTGTGAAGGGTAAGGCATCTCAATCAAGAAAACGTGGAGAAAAGATTCAGCATGGTGAATTTAAAAGGAACAAATAATAGGTTAAATTATTGGGTTAAACATGTTGTATGAATAAAGGATAAAGAAATGTGTTATAAAAGTAGTTCATGGGGGGAAGGGGTCATCTGGGAGCATAATAGTATTTTGTGGCTTTTAAAAAAGTGAACACATTGTTAGGCTGCAGTAGTGGAAACATCGTGTCCAGAAGGTTATGATCCAGTTCTGTGCTGTTCCAGAAAGAACATATGTGTTATGTTTTTCCTTGTTTGTTTGTTTTTCCCATTTTGGGCTCCACACTTTAAAGAGGTTTTATATGAAGGAGAATCATCCACTTGGGGGAGCAGGATAGGTTTGATGCCTCTGCTACCTACTACTGGTAGCTTAATCTTTCTAAGCTTCATATTATGATCTCACTCATATACAGAGTGAGATCATAATATATTATATGTTATAAGGAGTAGTACAAGCTGTAAAATGCTTAGTAAACACATAATACATAGTAAGTGCTTTAAAAAAATGTTGGTGACTATCATCACTATTGTTATCTTAAGCAAGGAAGAGCTACTAAAATAGGAAGTCCAGAAATAATTGTATTTATTTATTTTTAACTAATGTATTTTTATTGATTTCAGAGAGGAAGGTGAGAGAGAGAGAGTGGTAGAAGCATCAGTGAGGAGAGAGAATCACTGATCAGCTACCTCCTCTCACCCCACAACCCAGGCATGTGTCTGACCAGGAATCGAACCATGACCTCCTGGTTCATAGGTCGATGCTCAACTGCTGAGCCATGCCGGCTGAGCCAGAAATAATTGTACTGTAATGAGGAATAGGCCAAACCAATGAATCCTGGAAAAAAAAAAGCAAAGGGTCGACATAACTATCTTTGGATTCTTGAAGGGCTTCTGCAAGAGAGCAGAGGTTTGTACCTTTAACAGGGATAACCAATAGGTGGAAATTGTAGGGAGGCTGAATTTAAAGGAAAATAAAAGATAAAATTTGCATACTATTAAACTTAGTCGTTTAAAGTGTACAACTTAGTATAGTCACAGTTGTGTGTAACCATTACCATGATCTAATTTCTAAATACTTTAACTCCTCCCCCACCCCAAGAAGCTCTCTGGTCCTTAGTAGTCATTCTCCATTTCCTCCTCTTCCCAGATCCTGGCTTCACTAATCTATTTTTTAAAATCTCTGTGTATTTGCCTATTCTGGACATTTCATAAAAATGAAATTATACAATCTGTGGCCTTTGTGTCTAGCTTATTTTTCTTAGCATGATGTTTTCCAGGTTTATCCAGGTCACAGCATGTGTCAAATCTTTATTCATTTTCATGGCCAAATAATATTTCATTGTCTGGATATACCACATTTTATTTATTTATTTATTTATTTATTTATTTAATTTCTACTTTTTGGTATTGTGAACAGTACTGATACAAATGTCTTTACAAATTTTTGTATGGACTTCTCATATTTTCAGCTATCTTGGGTATATATGTAGGAGGGAGGCAGAGTTTTAATGCATTAAGAAGAAAGAGCTTTCTGACAATGGGATCCGCCCACACTGAAGACTGTTCTCTTGTTGAAGTAGTGAGCCAGTAATTTTATTTTACTTAATAAACGCATAGTGTTTTACTATGTACTGATATCATTCTTAGTGCTTTATAATTATTTAAGAGTCCAATGAGGTAGGCATGATTATTAAATCCATTTTATAACAAAAATTGTTTAGTAACTTGCTCAAGATCACTCATTGAATAAATGGGGAACTGGGACTGAAATAGAGGTGGTCTGGTTTTAGAGTCTGTACGGTTAATGGCAGGAATAATAATTTCAACATTTATTAAATTTGTACTTCCAGTCTCAATATGGCTTCTTCTTTAAATCCCTACTTGTAGGACTTCCATTCAGCTAGATTTCAGGTGATTCTGAATGACTTTGTTCTGTAATTTAGTTGTAATTTTGGTGTGGATGTGGGAGGATGAGTACTGCATTTATCTATGCCATCATCTTGACTGGAAGTCCAGTATTTTATGTATTTTAAATAGAAGAGGAATTTAAACAAGACGAGTATCAACAATGCTGCATAAAAAAAGTGCTATCACACCATACCAGTCTGTATGTACATGGAAAAAAAAATATCTGGTTGTAATTTGCTTTAAATAAGAACCACGTTGACTGGCCATGGCAGACCATGCTGAATCACCACCTAGTATTCTGTCCCCAGCCTAGACTCAAAAGGACATGGGAATGTGTGATTAACTTTTCTAAACACTTCTAAATCAAGGCAGTTTTGCAGTTGTGTCTTTGAGCCTCTGGATTCTCAATCTAGTATTTTCTTGACTGGAATGCGTGAACTTGTAAGTTTCTTTATTTGTAAGAAGTCAAGTGTTTTCATGGACTGCTCTCTTTCCCACACAGATGTCCAGAGGGCTTCTTGGGAGAATATTGTCAACATCGAGACCCCTGTGGGAAGAACCACTGCCAGAATGGTGGGACATGTGTGGTCCAGGCCATGTTGGGGAAAGCCACATGCCAGTGTGCTCCGGGGTTCACAGGCGAGGACTGCCAGTACTCGACCACTCACCCCTGTTACGCATCTCCTTCCTGTCTAAATGGAGGCACCTGCCATGTGCTCAGCCAGGATGATTACGAGTGCACCTGCCAAGTTGGTTTTACAGGTATCCAGTGGGACTCAGGCCCCAAATTTCCTAGTCTCAGTATGTGTCTTTATTTAGCATCTTTTTTAGCTCTTGACATCTGGCTGTAAAGGTCCCCCAACATGGTACATACTAAACATTATGGTAAGGAACTGGAATGTTCCGGACAACTATTTTTAGCTTCTTTTTTAAGAGTTTTAAGAGAGGAGAAAGAGAAAGAAACATTCAGAAGCATTTGGCTGTGTAAAGTATACCTGTCAGAATTGGCGACCAGAATCACCTCACTATTGGGGCAGAAAAGCTGTTCATGCTATGAGTGACTTGCATCTTGAAATCTCCTCTCCCTAGACATTCAGGCCATTGGCTATTGTGACTTTCCCAACTCGGATTATTCCCTTTGCTCCTGCATGGCTTTGTCCTCACCCATTGCATTTTTGTGTTCCTTGGAATTCTGTTTTGAGGCTTCTTTTAAGTCTTACTGCAGCTCTCCCCAGGTAATCTCTGTCTCTGACGGCTTTAACTGTTCTTGTCTTCATCTTCATCTTCATCACTTGGTGATGACTCTGGTAGTCATCTTTTTTGCTCCACCCTGACCCTGACCTTCAGACTCATATTTCTAACTTTTGCATATTATCCTTGGAAATTCAGCAGGTACCTCAAATGCAGCATGTTGACAAAAATGTGCTACACTCCAAGTATTTCAAGCTAGAAGCATCCTCTCCCTTGCCCTTATCTACCTCAGACTCAATCACTCGATCCACCCTCTGAATTGCCTCTCGTCTGTCTAGTCCCTCTCCATTGCTCTCCTGCTCTGCAGTTGAGGTCCCTGTCATGTCTCACCTGGACTCCCACAGTCATTTCCTAACTGGTCTCCTTGCCTTTATCATCACCCCATCTTGCGCACTAGTCACATTGCCATGCCTTTAATTATAAATGCAAATCCACTCATAAAGTCACCTGAGTACAATGCCCAGAGAATTCCGGTCATCCACAGGGTAAGCTGCAAACACTTTTACATGGTTTCCATAGCCCTTCACAGCATAGACCTTCCATCTTTTTAGAGCCTCACCTCCCTACAAGCATGTAGCTTTAGTCACGCCATCATTCTCATCATTCCCTGAAAATGTCATACTTCTTGTTGCCTCCATGCTGATGCACACCCCTTTGCCGGGAATGCCCGTTTCTATAATTGGCAGTTGCCCAGTGTTATTTAAAACTCTGTCTTCGTGCCCCTTTCATGAGTTCTTTAGGTAGTTTGTCTCAATGTTGTATTATTTTATGTGTCACAATTTATTGTAATTAATTTTTTTACATGTCTCTCATCTGGCTGGATTATGGGTTCTTCAAAGGTAGGTCTGAGCTTTATTCAAAATGAACCATAAGTGTTTATTAAGTTCGATGAGAAAAGGAGAACCATTTTGTCCCTGACAACACCAATGATTCAGTAAATCTAATAAGCAAAAAATGAAAAACATACTCAGAAAACTAGACTGGATGTTTGGAATTCTTGGTGTATTGGTTTTTCATTAAAGGGCGTTGGTAAGGATGGAAATAGTTGGGATGACCCATTATCTCCATCATGACTGCAATAGCATTGATGCCATGAGTCTCTGAAGAGATCTGGTGGTTAAGAGAATACAGTGAAACCTCTTTGTTCTTGAGCATCTCCCATCTTGAACAATTCAGTTCCGACCAAGTTGTTCAGGGAACAAAATGTTTCAGTTGTTGAACAAAACTTCCCTTCTAGACCTGGCAGCCGTTTCATGCTGATATGTCAGCATAACAAAAAGTGTCCCTCAGGCCACAGATAAAGGAGAGAATTGGAGTGGAGTACAGGACAACCAGAAGCCACCTGGCCAGGGCAGTGATGCCTTCTTTATAATCTAAATGTTACTCTGAAATGACCCCAAGTTATAACACCTTCCTTTGTCATTAAAAGGATTTCTCCTTGGTGTTCTGCAGGATTCTGGTCATCTTTGCACATCTGCCACTTTTTTGTCTGTCCCAGGTCAAGTTCACCTTTTTGGTTTTGTGATGGCCTTCTACCCTTCCTAGTCAGACTTTATTAGCTAATCTCCACCCTTAGAGGAAGAAACAGGGGCAGGAAGTTAATGCCCCTAGCACGTCACATTGATAGAAAACCAAGTTCCAGGACCTTTCTATTTCCGTTGTAGGAAAATACTCAGTTGGTTGTGAAAAGGAACCATTTTAAACTCCTCTCCACTGTGGGTAAATGTCTCAGTGGGATGAAGAAAAAGTAGGAAGAAAAGCAGCAGCTTTTGCATTTTCTCTCTGCTTGGCACCCTGAGATATATCTGTTGTGCCCACATTTTTATTGCACTTTCCCCTTTGATTTACATCCCAGGATGGGCAGAGAGCACTTCTGTGTGCTCACGTGTCACCTCTCTCTTTTAGAAAAGCTGTTACGACCCCATTTGCTTCCCTATGGGGGCCAAAGACCTGGATGTTTACTTTGACAACCACTTGGACTATTACAAATTCAGGGGGTTCTCACATCGTTCGTTTTAAGAAAAGCTTAAGCTGATGACAACAAAAAGCCACATGAATACCAAACTTATTAGTAAATGGGAGTGTTTTTTCCTCTTTATACCTCTCTCTGCTTTGCTGCCTTAGAGTCATGCCTTAAGTGTCCAGCATGTGGGAGCCTTCGTGCTTCTCCTGGGCTTTCCTACCTGAGAGAGTGCACAAGAGTTACCTCTCCAGACTCTAAGTCTCATGGCAGCTTCTAGCTTTGTCTAGTTTTCATATACAAGGAGTCAGAGAATCTTCATCCTCTTCAAACACATCAGGCAACATTGCTAGCCAGACCACGGTTTAGTGAAATGTTGCCCAAACATGGGTGCATGTGTGTTGTGTTTAAAGGAAAAAGAAGTACTGTTGACTTGTTTATCTCTTCCAAGAGGTCTGTTTAGTAATTATAGATTGTGGAAGATATCAATACATTTCATTCATTCAACACATCTTATTCATGTAGTAACCCCCTGAGGTCATCTATTCGGTGGAAGGTGTGGTGTGTGGAGGATGGGGCCAACCCCCATTCCCGTGGGCAGTACTGAGCTCTGTTCTCCTTCTTCCAGGTAAGCTGTGCCAATGGACGGATGCTTGCCTGTCTCATCCCTGTGCAAATGGAAGTACCTGTACCACCGTGGCCAACCAGTTCTCCTGCAAATGCCTGCCAGGCTTCACAGGGCAGAAATGTGAAACTGACATCAATGAGTGTGACATTCCAGGACAATGCCAGCATGGTGGCACCTGCCTCAACCTCCCGGGCTCCTATCAGTGCCAGTGCCCCCAGGGCTTCACTGGCCAGCACTGCGACAGCCCCTATGTGCCATGTGCACCCTCGCCCTGTGTCAATGGAGGCACCTGCCGGCAGACCGGCGACTTCACTTTTGAGTGCAACTGCCTTCCAGGTGAGGAGTCCCCTGGTGTCCTGGGACTGGGAGATGCACCTGCTGCACCAAAGGGCGTGGTAGGTGTGGCTGGGTCACTCCTGAAGGAAGTACCCTTCCCAGCGGGGAAAAGGGGAAGTGAAAATTTGGTGTGAGGTGGGTCACTGGTGAGGGAGGAGTTTTTATGGGCCCCCTGTGGTGTATACACTGAGCAGGGGGTAATCTAACGTGTCAGGGTTTATGATGATGTGTGGCTAGGACGTTGTTTATTGTCCTTTCTGGAGAAACGGTAAGAAATGAGAGAAGCAGCTGTGGGAATGGTGTAGACAAGTCTGCGGAATGGGGAGGCACACAAGAGAATTAGACATTGAAAAGTAGGTGTGATTAATGAAGTGCATTACACTGAATTAGCCATAATAGGTGATCAAGTTTCCTATTTGCTTTTACCTCTAAAAAAAAAAATATTTTCCCATCTCCTTAAATGTTCCCACCTACGCTTTTGTGATTCTCCCTAGGCTTCTGGCCCTCAGAACCCTCTCCCCCTCTCTGACGTTGGGGTAACCCTGCTGTGACTCAAAGCTAGAGAGTTTGGGAACTGGGGTGGGGTGTGGTGCTCTGTTCATCAACGAGCACTTTATAATGAGCGTGGATAGATGATATGTGACACAGTCATGCATAACCTCAAGATAGAAACAGGAAGAGGAGTAATGCCTGGGAGCAGGGGCCCAGCGCTCCGCAGAGGTGGAGAAAGCAGCGAGCTCACTGCCAATTCACTAAGCTCCTTATAAAAACGATGAGGAGGCTGAAAACTGAGAATCTTGATTGGGAACAGAACACACGCAGCTGGAGCAGATGAATTACTAAGCAACAAAGATTCTGTTTTTATACAAATATCCTCAGGACAAAAACAAAAGAAGGAAAACTGTAGGGGAGAATAATGTGCAAAGTAAGCAGAATTGCCTCAAGAAGTTGGTCTCACTACTCTTTGGGAATGGGGGTCTTAGATTCCGGTGCTGACGGCACAGTTCCCATGAAACGGAATTGTGTGTTTTATCTTTGGGGGATTAGAGGTCATATGTTGGTCCCCATGATAAAATCAAATGGTAACTTACTCATTTCACTCAGGAAAAATGTATTGGCCGCCAGCTATGTTCTAGACGCTGTGCTGTGTGCTTGGGCTACAGTGATAGAAGACACGGCCACGTGATAGCAAACTTTTACTATTTCACTGTAAGCCACCAGAGTAAGCTGCTGTTGGCTTGCTTTCAGTTTCTCTTTCAATGAAGGATAGACAGTGTTGTCACTGTAGACGCTAAATAAACTTTTATTGGCATAATACTACTATCATCTACATTATCTTGTGTAAAGCACAATGGGAAGATACCTTTCTTCACTCCTGTTCTTATTGTAAGGGTTAAGGAAGGAAATAGGCATGTAAACAATTTAATTTCACAAATATTCCAATAGTCTAATGTCCTAATAATCTGCTACTATAAGTGGCTAGTAATTGAGGTTAGTATGATTTACTGTCGGAGGCTAAATGTGTTTTTCAGCTTCAAGAGAATTACTTTTAATAGTTGCCTAGAACAAGAGGGTGACTTGGCAGCAAAATGCTGACGGGAAGTTCGAGAAGTCAATAAAGGAAGTTTTTAGCCAGGAGAGAGTGATTACTCACTCCCATAGCCTCTGCATTGTTATCCATTAGCCACGATAAGAACCTTAGGGAATTCTGCGAGTGTGTCCAGGAAAGGATCTGTCAAACCAGAAGAGTATCTCCTCCTTGAGAAAGGAAATAACCAGGGATTCCACCGCCGAGAGGCTGCCAGGGCCAGGGGGATGGAGTGAGGAGAACTTGGCTCTCTCTTACGCTCTGCTTGTAGTTTAAAGCAGGACGTTTATTTACTCACTGATGAAGTGTGTGTGGGGGGGGAGGGTGTAAGGGGTGTTGGGGATGTGGGGGGTGGAGGATATTTGGCAAAGAGAAAAGTAACATGTATTGAATGCCTTTTATGGGTCAGGCACAGTGCCAGGTTCTTCTGCATCCATTAGCTCATTTACCCAAAACCATGGGGACAGTTTTCAGTTTTCCCAGGTGAAGTAACACAATTTGGAGATGTCAAGTGACTTACCCATAGGCGCACAGCTGACACAGGGTCAGGCTGAGTCCTGCGACCCAGGTAGGCTCTTTCCAGAGCCTGTGCTTTTGCATCTGGCTGCATCACCCTGCACTGCTCGTCTCCCCCTGATGGCGCTTAGAATATGTATGAAACTTTTGTTAAATGCTTTGAGGCATTTGAGCTAAAAAGCAAAGTAGGTTCATGTTATAAGAAAAAAGTGATACTTCTAGTTGTGAATGACTAGTATTTGTCACATATCAGCCTATGTATGACATCTTGCAGACATTTAAAAATAGTCAGGGAGACTAGTTCTTGCCTTTCAGGATCCCATGATCTATAAAACAGATGACATCAGCTTGGACAGTGTATAGAAGAAAGTTAAAAAAGAAGGCAAAACAATAGATGATGCAGTGACACTGTGAATAAATAAGAACATACACAGTTTGTAAGATTTTGCATTCGTTGTTTTTATGCCTCAGGTGGAGTATAGAAAATATTAGCTTTATTTCCACATGGGAAATAGTGCCTGGAAGATAATTTTATTTTAGAAAGCTTTTTTTTAATATATAAATACAATACCATTCTCCTTGCCCTTCCCTCCATTGCCCTCAACGTTACTCTAAATGACTAAAACGTTACTTACAATAATAATCACTATCTCAATGTAAATAACTCCCTTATTTGAGGAGAATCAATATTTCACTTCTAAAAATGGGGGGAAACCAAGTCAGCAGGAGGCAGAGCAGTTTGTGAAGGGATCCTGTGACTCCCAGGTGGCTGCTTCCCGCCCAACTTACCTCTTTGCACATCTCATGGAGGCCTCCCCTGTTCACCAATTTCAAATGGTAACCATCCCCCAAGTCCGCTCCATTACTGGCCCCTGTCTACTTTTTTCTTTTCTTTTTCTATAACACTTACCATCTTCTCACTGTATAATATGCAGTATATAGTTTACTTCATATGTCTGTTGTTTACTGTCTGTCTTTTTCAAATTCTGCTCCCTACTCCCCTCTCCAGAGTGCAAGCTAGGGTCTTTGTTTTTGTTAGTGATGCATCCCAAACACCTAAAAACAGTGCCAGGTACATAACAGGTGCACAGCTACTTACTGAGTTCGCTGTAATATCACAGTATTACACACTATTTTTTTCCTGGTATCTTGCATCTTAGACTTCGTTTGGCTCCTGCTTTTGTTCTTGGGTTCTCTAACCCTAGAGAAGAAGAAGTTTAGAATGCTCTTCACTCTGAAAGTCAGTGAACCCCACATAAGTTAGTGATTATATTGGAATGGTTTAATTATAGTTCTTGCCTGCAAAGGGCACTATCGTTTCAGTGAATTGGTTTTGGTATTATTGTAAGACTCCTGGGGGGAGAATTAAAACTGCAGAAATGACTCATCTTGTGTGACAAAGAAGTATTTCTCTGTAGAGGGAAGGAAAAATAATATATTCAAGAGGGAACTAATAGACATAAACCAAGGAACCATAGTTTGTCTTCTCCTTGGGTCAGCAACTATTCATCCAAATCTTCATGAGCTACCATCAGGCATTTAGTAGATGCCCTGAGGAGGGGCACTCTGCCAGAGTAATTTTAACATAACAACAAAATGGAAAATAAATTATTGAATCATTGACTGCCAGTATTTTGGAGTTTGGGCCAACTAGCAGGGAGAGAATGAGTTAGGCTGGTTTGGTGTTTGTGGACATTTAAAGAAGTCACACAGGTAGTCAGAAGGCAGCAGGTTGTTTGAACCTCCTGGCTGTGCCTTGTGAGTTCACAGCTGGATTGAACAGTCCTCAAGTTTTTTCCCTTTGTCTTTCTCTCCCACACCTTTTTATTCCTCTGTGACTTTTTTTTTTAACTTCATAAAAAGCTGTCTGATCTGTTCTCTCCAATCAATGAACATGTAACCTTTGTAAGCCACCCCTATACTTCCACAGGGCGCTTATGTGTCCTATCCCCGTATCATTGAAATAAGCTGACACACATTTCGTGGTTTTGTGTCTGCTCTGCTGTTGCTGAGCTTAAAAACTATTGGCAAGAATTCCTCCCGCGTTCTCGCAGGGGCACGTGCCGCTCTCCTGGGCATCGCAGTGGTCACATCCCGGCAGGTTTCTCTGGAGCAGATGCAGAAGCCTGCCCATGCCACTTTTCAGGGCGCAGCCTTTCAGCGCCTGTGACTCGGGCCTGGAGGCCAGTGTTCCTCAATATTCCTGGAAGTGTTTCCTGCTCTCCCAGGCTCACTTGGTGGTTTTGCCCATGCTGTCTCCTCAGATTTCTGTCACCTTCTTTTCCCACCCTTTTTATATAGAGCTCTTTCTTTTTTTTAATGGGTTTCAGAGAGGACGGGAGAGGGAAAGAGAGATAGAAACATTAATGATGAGAATCATTGATCGGCTGCCTCCCACACTGGGGATGGAGCCTGCAACCTGGGCATGTGACTTGACCAGGAATCAGACTGTGACCTCCTGGGTCACAGGTCGATGCTCAACCACTGACCCACACCAGCTGGACTAGAACTCATTCTTTATAATGCGTGAAAGGCACTTATTTCACAGAAATGCCTTCCGTGTTCCCTGCCCCCTTGGGGATTGAGACCCTCCAGAGACTTTTGGCAACCTATGTACCTCCAGCAGATTATGTGTTATCTTTCCCAGTAGACACTCTTGTTCTGACACTTTCCTCAACCCCATAACTTGGTGCCTATTACAAAATTGAGACTCAATGAATATTTGACAAGTCAGTGAATTGAATTTGGTGGAGAAGAGAATTCCTATCCTCCTATATAATAAAAGGCTAATGTGCAAATTGTCCCCTCGGGAGTTCGACCTGGAGACGGGGAGTTCCGTTGCTCACTATGTTACGCGCTGACCACCAGGAGGCAGCACAGAACATGCTGGGCGACCAGCTGTGGCGAGACATTGAAGTAGCGAGGGAAGGAGGAGGTGAGGAACCTGGTCAACCCTGATCACTGGCCAGGATTAGAGACGCTGCCCATGCAGGAATCTCAAGCATCGGGCCTCTAGTCTAATATAATAAAAGAGTAATATGCAAATTGACCATTACCCAAGACACCTAAGCCACGCCCACCAGCCAACCAGAGCGGCTGTATGCAAATTAACCCAGCCAAGATGGAGGCCAGCAGCTATGGAGCTAGAGCAAACCAGAGGTTTCTGTTGCAACTGCCTGCCTAGGCTGGCTGAGCCTCTGCTCACAGCCACACCCACGAGCCAAGCCATGCCTCCCAGCCAATCAGAGCGGCTGTATGAAAATTAACCCAGCCAAGATGGAGGCCAGCAGCTATGGAGCTAGAGCAAACCAGAGGTTTCTGTTGCAACTGCCTGCCTAGGCTGGCTGAGCCTCTGCTCACAGCCACACCCACGAGCCAAGCCATGCCTCCCAGCCAATCAGAGCAGCTGTATGAAAATTAACCCAGCCAAGATGGAGGCTGGCAGGGTGGCTCTGCACTGGGAGCCACCGCAACTGGCATAGCTGTGCCAGGTGTGTCAGCTCAGTGCAAGGGGTCTAGCCTGGGGCCTCCTCAGGGCATCCAGGAGCAGCTGTCCTGGGTCCGCTGCCTGGCTCCGCCCCCTGGGGGCCTCCCTGGGGCATGCGGGAGCTTGGGGGCCTCTTCAGGGTGTGTAGGAGCAGCTGTCCTGGGTCTGCTGCCTGGCTTTGCCCCCCGGGGGCCTCCTTGGGGCGTCCAGGAGTGCCTGTCCTGGGTCAGCTGCCTGGCTCTACCCTGGGGGCCTCCTTGGGGGTGTGCAGGAGCACCTGTCCAGGGTCTGCTACCTTCACCCGCCCCCCAGGGACCTCCACAGGGTGTGTGGGAGCCTCTGCTGCACAGTACAGAGAATCTGAAGCCAGTCCACTGCCTGGCTCCACCCCAGGTGTGTTTGCTCAGCAGCAGGGCCCCACCGAGGGATTCTGCACCAGCATCCGCCCCTGGCTCACCACCCAGCTCTGCGTCAAGTGTGTCTCCTCAGTGGTGGGGGCCCACCAGGCGTGTGTGATCGTGGGCTCTCCAGTGGGAAATGTCCAGGCCTGCACTCACCAGCCTTCCCACCCCCCAGTGCACGAACCCTGAAGGGGCTGTGGGCAGCCTGAAAATGGCCCTCAGCCCCTCACCCATGCTGGCCAGGCATGCCAGCAGGTGGACATCCCCCCCCAAGGTGTCCCAGACTACAAGAGGGCATAGGCCGGGCTGAGGGACCCCCAACCCCCATGTGCACAAATTTTGTGCACTGGGCCCCTAGTATTATATAATGTTAAAATATGTACTGACCTTATTTCTTTTGAATCTCGTTCTTCATTTCTGTGGCTTCTTTGGTGATAAAGTTAGAAAGGAAAGTGGGAAACATTAGGGAAATCCCACAGCGAGGTGCAGCGTGGGTGGTGGAGTGGCCAGGGGGTACATGGGTCAAGTCGTGGGGTCAGCGAGTTTATCAGGGCTCATTCAGAGGATGAGAGATGTGTGCTAAGAATACGGGACCGGTTGCTTTTGTGACAGGCTTTTTTCCAGGGATGGGGGAGAGATAGACTTGTAGACATTTACCTTTTTGCCTTTTGTCCCCACCATTCCCGGCATCCCTGGGTTTTTCCTCACACTTTTCCTAAGGACTTTCGACCTGGCCTGAGAGCCCTGGCTGGGCCATCTCACCTTCCCCTTTGCACTCTCCTCTTTGTGCCTCTCCACCCAGCCTCTCCACCCTCACACCTCCTGGCGTCTGAAAATGGAAAGCTGCGGATGCTCTCTTGAGAGATGCTGTTCTCTGTGTGGGGTGACAAGTTCAAACAGCTCTCGTCTGCTCCCCACACTCACTGTCATTATTTATCGGCTACACGGCCCACAGTTTTATAACAGCACAGCCTTAAAACGTTCCTTCTAAGTTAAATTTTTCTCCTTGTGGCCTTTTAAGGACGTGAATTGGCTTTCAGCAGTAGATTCCTTTTTGTACGGTCATGGGAGTCTCGCTGCAAGACTCCTACACCCATCCCACTCACAGGTCCGGGACGCGTCTGTTTCCCTTTCCCCTAAAACCTTAAAATATGGTTTTAAGGAGTGATTGCACTGTAACTTATTCATATAAGCCTGACCCACCCCCGTGGCGTAGGCTTCCTTACAAGAATTTGCTAGCTGTTTCCAAAAGGAGTTCTGTGTCTCTATTTTTAAAGCATAAATTCTGTCCTAACTTTGGAGAACTGGTTTGGCTTGAGTTTTTCTCAGACGTGGGAACTTTTGACCCAAGGTCGGTCTTGCAGATTGTTGAAAGAGAACTCCAAGGTCCCGAGAACATACTGATCAAAACTGGATGAAGTTCCTGGTGCAGTACAGACTCATACCTGCTAGTCATGCATTCTTGGCGTGTGTCCCTCAGCTTCTTCATCTGTAACGTAAGAGGATTAGAGTGGATAACCTCCTAGGGATGCTTTGATCCCACTGATTAACAGTAATAGCTAATAAATGTAGAACATTTATGCATCAGGTACTGTTTTAAGTGCTTTTCTCCTCAGTATAAGAGCATTATTGAGGTATAATTTGCATACTGTATGATGTGCTCTTTTAAAATATAAAATTCAGTTGTATTTAGTTAACTCAGATATGTATAGCCATCACCATAGTCAACTTTATCACTCCAAAATGAAACCCTGTACCTATTAGTAGTCACTCCTCACCCCACCCCCAACTCCCTCTCAGCATTAGGCAACTATTAATCTAATTTCTGTCTCTCTAGATTTGTCTGTTATGGACATTTTATGTAAATAGAAACACATAATATGTGGTCATTTGTGATTTGCTTTTTTCACTTGATGTTTTCATAGTTCATCCATGTTGTTGGAGGTATCCATACTTCATTCCTTTTCATGGCTAAATAATATTCCACTGTTTGGATTTACCACATTTTATTTATTCACTCGTCAGTGAATTGACATTTGGACTACTTCTGCTTTTTTGGCTATTGTGAATAATGCAGCTGTGAACATTTTTGCACAACTTTTTGTGTGGATATATGTTTTCATCTGTTCTTTGATATATACTTAGGAGAAGAATTACTAGGTGATACGGTAACTATTTAACCTTCTCAGGAACTGCCAGGCTGTATTCTAAAGTGGTTGCACTATTTTACATTTTAACCAACAGTGTATGAGGTTTCCCAATTTCTCCACATCCTCACCAACACTTATTATCTATCTTTTTTATTGTCACCCTCCTAGTGGGTGTGAAGTAATATCACACTGTGGTTTTGATTTGCATTTTCCTGATGACTGATGATGTCAAGCATCTTTTCATGTACTTACCAGTCATTTGTATATCATCTTTGGAGAAATGTTTATTCAGATCCTTTTTATTATTATATTATATGTGTTGTATTTTCATTATATAGATGAGTCTTTAATATATCCTAGATACAAATCTCTTATCAGATATATGATTTGCCAATATTTTTTCCCTTTCTGTAGGCTGTCTTTTCACATTCTTGATGGTTTCCTTTGAAGCCCAAATGTTTTTAATTTTGATGACATTCACACTATGTCTTCTTTTGCTTGTGCTTTTTGTCACATTTAAGAAAGCTTTAACTAATCGAAGTCAGAGAGATTTACTCCTGAGTTTTCTTCTAAGAGTTTTATAATTTTGACTCACATTCTGAGTTAATTTTTGTGCATGGTGTGAGGAAGGGGTCCAACTTTATTCTTTTGCATGTTGATATTTAATTGTTCCAGCACCATTTATTGAATTAAGGTTTTTTTAAATATCTAACTCATTTAATCTTTACAATATCCCTTTGAGATAGATCCTATTAATTCCCACAGAGATGAAAGGTTTAGTATTTTTCTATGTTCACTCAGCTATTGCATGGCAGGGAGGAGAGGGGACCTAGGCAGTTTGGTCTCAGAGGCCATGCTTTAACCATGAATTTCTTTCACCTCTCTCTTACCTGTGGCAGGGAAGAACTACCTCAAAAACAGTCAGTCAGTCACACAAAGAGAACATTTTCTTTCTCATCTGTTGTGGTTATGCTGAAATGCTTCTGCTTTCTTAATCTGTCTGTGGTGTGAATTCAGTTAGTTGTAGCGTTGGCTTGTGTGAATTCAGGGTCACAGTTTCCAATCCTTATAGTTTGGTTACGTCTCCCTGACACTCTAGTCAATAATATTTAGTCTTAGTCACCAGAGAGATCTAACTAGGGGGAGGATGACCGTTACCAGTTCTAGAACCTCACCAGCCTGCACAAGTTCTATCAGTGGTGGGCCAGGAGCCCTGTGGCCCTCCCACACTCTAAAATGGAATCTTTCACTTCTCTCAAGACTGTTTCCCTTAAGTGCACTGGACTAGGAACACAGACCTCAGCTCTTGTTTAGAAACTGCTACTTGGCGCATCTGTAGATCTGCCCTCACTTTATCATAACATTTTCTGACTCAGCCCTTTTTTGTAAGATGTTCATAGGAATTAAACAGATATATGAGTAACATGATACATTTTTACAAATCTGAGTCTAAGAGTTTTTATAGTCTTTCTCAAGCTTACTTTGTGATTCATCTGCTTGAATGGACTGAGTACCAAATCCAGAGAGGCCCAGATTCTCCTCAGGCAAGCTTTCATTCATCCCCGTCTTCTCTGAGGTCATTTCCTTTGGTCTCTGGGAAATCACTTTGGCCACTTGATCTGTACTCACTTACATGACTGCCGCTGCATTCAGAGAAATGAGCGTGTTCCAGTGTAACAGAGCAGATGTAGGCTAACTACCACAGTAGCTTGTGGTAAAATGAACAAAGCCAGGTGTGATGGAGGTCTTTCTCAGCCACCAGGCTGTAAATGCCCCGAAAGCAGGGACTCTGTCTCTTGCACTCTCTGTTATATCCCCAGTGCCTCGTATAAGACTCGGTAAGTGTTTTGAGTGTGAGAGAGGAACCTTAAGGGACATTTTGAAGAGGCCAAGTACATAGGCATAGTGCATTTCAGGTAGGACAATGCTTAGTGAACATCCTCTTGTTTTAAAGCTGGTAGTCTTCTACTTTAATAGTTAAGGGACTTGGTAGTAAGGAGAGAGAGAGGGAAAAGCCTAATATATAAATTATTGTGGTTAGTTGGCGTGAAGTTTGATGTGCTAGTTTCATTTTTCATAAATGGAAATCAAGAGGTGAAAATCAAGAGGAAGGAAGCAATGATATAAATGTAGAGAGGAGGGTGAAGAATTTGAGGGTTGGGAAGTTTAATTAGTAAGAACGCCACCCCATTTTAAGACAGCCTTTTATATTTCTTTTGTATTTGGCTTGTGATGTGGCACTTATAACAGCCTAGAAAAGCAGGCCAGACAGGTGGAGTCAGCCTCATTTTACAGACGAGGAAGCTGATTCAGTTAGGAATTTACCATGTGTTAAGTAGCTTATAGGTATTGAGGTTGGAACTTGACTTATATCTTCAGACTTTAAGTCCAGTATTTTTCTTATGCCTTCCACCCCACCTAGTTTTCCCAAACAATCATTCCGGGGGGGAGGGGAGGAATTTAAATCTAATGAGATAAGCTTTTATCTGTTCTTCTCCTTAATCTAGCATGGAGCTGGGGTAAATCTAATATCCTTTTTTTTAAGAACCAGTACAAAGCTGTCCCAAGTAGAGATTTATCTTCACTGGGCTTTTATTTCATGAAACACTTTGAAATACTTATGAGGTAACTGCAAAAGCATGCCATTGGCATAATGAGTCACTCTAACTGTCTAGCTATGCTGGAGGCAAGAGGAGGCAGAAGATTGGGGACTTTTGTTAATGGAGTGAGTCCTGGGTTGAGCAGCTGCTGGCTGTTGAACTGAAATAGTGAAGTAGGCGCTGTTCGATGACCCTGTCCTGCAGGAGAAGAGAGGGCATTTCTTCTGCAGAGAATTCATCATTTTCTCTGGTTCTCTCTCACCAGGTTTTGAAGGCAGCACCTGTGAGCGGAATATTGATGACTGTCCTAACCACCGGTGTCAAAACGGAGGGGTTTGTGTGGATGGGGTCAACACCTACAACTGCCGCTGCCCCCCTCAGTGGACAGGTATGTACCATGTGGTGAGTCGGCGGCCAGGCTGGGGCATGGATTGATAACCAGAAGCAGGCTGCTGTAGAAGTCAGGCGCCTTTCACAAGGGTCTCTGTGCTGGGCCATTGTGCTGACCATCCGCATTCTCCTGTGTTCACTTAGAAAGGAATGTGTTCACAGGTACCCACTGGGCGTGGCTCTGCACTCAGCACCGTGCTAGCTGCTGGGGCAGCTGAGAGAGAAGAGCATTACTGACGGACTCAGAGGTTATCTGGGGAAAGCTGCACATTGACTGGAACATATAGATGTGTAATAAATATCTGAGAGGAAAAGAACACGCTTAAATGTAAAGATATAAATGTTTTTATTATACACACGCACATACACACACAAATGGTAGCTATGTGAGGTAATGGATGTGTTAACTAATCTTATGGTGGTAATTATTTGCAATATATATGTATATCAAATAATCACATTGTGTACCTTAAACTTACACAATGTTATATATGTCAGTCATATCTCAATACCAGTAAAACCAGGAGGGGATTACAACTTGTCAAATTTTGGTGTCATAGCAAAGAATATTCATAATTATATGAAAAGGCTATTAGAATATCCCTCTTCAACTTAAAAAAAAGTACAAGTAAGTGATAGAGTCCTCAAGAGTTCAGAGCTTATTGTTTGTCCACAGACAGAACTCGATCTTGTCTTATTGTTGTGTCCTGTAATTATGCAAAGGGCTGGGCAGGTATTCTTGATACATTTTTATGACACCATCTACATTTCTATTTTTTCCCCTCTTTCGCATACTTTTTGCACATAGGACAAAAATAGATGTTTGCCTCTGATACTAGTATTAGAAGAGTAGCCTGGCTTAATTTTACAACCTCTTGGAAGTTTCTGATATTGTCTTAGGCAGATTTTCCACTTCTGTTTGAAAGCTAAGTGATTTTTTGCAGACATTCAGATCCCATTTCTGTTTATTTATCTAACTGAAAGTGGAGACAATTAAGAACTGATTCAGTGATTAAGAACTGAGCTTTTTTTGAGAGAAATTGATTGAGTTAATGTGGAAACCCAAGAATAAGTTATGATATAAAGAAGAAACTACAGTTCCCATGAGGGATGGTGCCCGGCAAAGAAGTCTTGATGTTGGATTGCCGCCAACCCTACCTGGTATTTAGTGCTAAGAATTGCTTTCCCTTATCTGTGGCAGCTAATTATTTAGAGTACTTTTTAGAGCTGTAGACTATGAGTAAAAAAAAAAAAGGTTAAAAGGGTTTAAAACTTCAATAACACGATTTCCTGGAAAGGCACACATTTCTGCTCTTAATCCCCAAACTGTTCATTTTTAATACTTTCCCACTGCGTTTCCTAGAATTGGATTTCCCCTAGAATTTCTACTTGGTGTCTTGATCCTACGCCTTCACTCCCAAACCCCTGCTCTTTGGGTCTCCTTCTCTCTTTAGCTTTTGCCATTTCTCTGGTAGATTGTTCAAAGGCCATGTATTTTCACCTTAGAAAATTACTATGAAGTTAATTACATGACAATAACTGGAAAGATCTGAATTGTTTTCTTTTTAGTGTCCCTCGCAGTGGTGTTGGGTGGGATGAGATGCTGGTTAGGGCCTTGGCCCCGTTCTCTTCTCTCCCTTGCCCTATGGGAGAAGGGCTCCGTGCGGTTCTAAGCTCTGAACAGTCAAGATGAAATGATACTGTGATTTCGTTGCTGATTTTTCTTTGATACCACACTCAGTTTCCTGCTTTGATATGAAATAGGAAAAGCCAATCATGGGGCAAGTTTTCCCAGTGAAATGATAATTGACCAACATTTCTTACCCCAGGATGTTTAATAAATTCCTCTTTTCTGTGAAGGTCCTTGTGAGATCTTTCTTTCTCCGTGTGTTCTTGTACTTCCAGAAAAGATGGCAGAAATGATGGGTAAATCCAGTGTGGCAACATTTATTTATTTTGATCTGCTGTCGTTTAAAGTGACCCCCTTTCTTTGGTTTCTCGCCACCGTTTTCCTTCCTCTATGTCACTCCTCCCAATTCTTTGGTTTCCAGTGACAACCTTGTTGTTTGCTCTCCTCCCCACCAACAGGAGAAAGTCCAAGGTTCTTCCACTTCATCTGAATGAAGTCCTTCCTGGCCTGAGCCTTGAATGAGTATGTTCTGCCTTATGCAACCTAAAGAAATGGCTGGGGCTGCAAGTTAACTAATGTCTATTAGCACCCCAATAAGTGCTGATTGCAGTGTTTTATTTTGTGTAAGCTTTGCAGTAACTGTATGAGGGGTAAAGTTTATGAAATATCCTTTTTACAGATGATGATGCGTCTCAGAAGAGCTAAACATTTACTCAAGGCACATAGTGGTTCAGCTAGAATTTAAACCTGGGCTTCTTGAACTCCAAAGTCTGTGCTCAGTCTGTGGGCCTTTTCCTATGCAAATTTACTGCATGGGTGGTCTTTTAGAAAAATGTTTAAGAACTTTGATTCTTTTCAATTGATTGAAAGTTCAATTTATAGTTATATTATTCTAGAATATGATGCTTTACTCTTCATGTTTTTACTTTTTAAAAGTTTACCTGTAACTCTGAGGTTCTAAATTAATATTAAGTGAATGTTTACTATTTAGTCTGGTGGTTTTTTCATTATACCTAAAAGCTTTACTACAACTTCGTTCAAAATTCCTTTTACAATTTCCAGCTGTAGAGTTTTAAGTGTGAACTGTTTCGTCTGGCTTTTGACAAAAGAGAAAAGGAAGGGTTGGAGTAGGTTTCTAGGATAGAGAATGAAGTTGCCAGCTATCTGAAAAAAAAATGGATGGGATTGTGGAGCTGAAAAAACTAGGTATCAATTTGAAATAAGTGGAGATTTGAGAATCTGCCATGTTTTTAATGAGAAGAGCCTGGTACGTCCCATGTTGGATGTGCACAAACATGGAAGGCTTGGTCTTCTATAGAAAATTTCGGACTTCACATGACCAGAGTTTTTGCAAGTCTGTTTATGGTTTGATTTCAGGTAAATGTGTCAGCTCCTCCCCTCCCCCGCCCTCTTTTTTTTAAGTCTTTATTTGTCAGCCGTGGAACTAATATCTCTTAGTTACTTTATTGGGGTATTGGGTGAATGAATGGTGCAATAAAAAGCTTTTTGAGTTTATACTTAGCAAACAGTTATCTTGTAAAACATTCTGAATTCTGCTGTTTGATATGTACCCACTAGACACACCTGTTGTGCCACAACTGAACAATACCTGATTTTTTTTTTAAAAGTAAAATGTCTCATTAATAATGTTTTAAATGTTGTTTAGATGCTAAAATTATGTTTTAGATACATAGTTAGATAAAATATAATATTAAAGTTAATTTTGCCAGTTCCTTTTGCCCTTTTTAAATGCCATCAGAAAATATAAAATTACATCTGTGGTCCTAGCTGGTTTGGCTCAGTGGATAGAGCATTGGCCTGCGGACTGAAGGGTCCTGAGTTCGATTCCGATCAGGGACACGTGCCCGGTTGCAGGCTCGATCCCCAGTGAGGGGCTTCAGGAGGCAGCCAATCGATGATTCTCTCTCATCGTTGATATTTCTACCCCTTTCTCCCTCTCCCTTCCTCTCTGAAATCAATAAAAATATGTTTTTAAAAAATTACAACTTTGTCTCTGGGACATTCTATTGGACCACACTACTTCAGCGGCGAAGATGTTCTTTGGTGTTACCATTGCTGCTACCATGTAGGTGTATCCTCTTGGATCCTGGTAGGTAGAGGGTGGGCTTGTAGCTGTCTGTAGAAGGGCCTTGTGTTGGCCTCCCTGGAAAAAAGCATGGTGGCCATGCTCTGGTGTGGTTCCCACAGCAATGGTGTGCGGAACTGATTCCTGGCCCATCACAGAACCTTTTTACTTGGTGCGACTCTCTAGGCTAGTACCAGTTTATGTCCTCAAAAGCTATCACCTTCTTCTGGACAAGCTAAAACCCAGGCAGAAGAAAGACATGAAATGGGACAAATGATTTCGTTTTTTATTGGTAGATTGTTATGGAGTTAGTTCCCTTTACGAAATGCAAGTACACCCGAGGGTCGGACGAAGCCTGAGCCCACGTGTTTTTGCTGTTACTGTATTTGGCCCCAAGCCATCTGCCATCTTATGAGAGAAGTTCTGCTCTGGCAGATAGCCACCTAAGAAAACAAAAGTTATGAAAGGCCCCTAAATTCACTAAGGCAGTGCAGATTAATGTTTTGTCTACGTAGATTGCTATTTGGATTTTCTTTTTTAAAGGTTCATTTCCTTCAGAATTAAAGTTGCCTCTAAACTCCACTCACAAATTCCTCTCTGGCAGCTTTTGGTTTTGGGTTCACTCCTAGGGCAGACGTGATTTATTTTCCTGTGCTTGTTATTAGCCCAGAAATGTAATTTCAGCGTGGGCTTGGAAGAGTGCTCTGGGACACTGAGCAGAACAAAGCAAGTTAGGTGGGACAGGAGTCTAATGAAACGGACCACATTGCCTCTCAGCTCCTTCCTGACACGATGAGCCTGAACGTGGGCTCAGACTCCCTTCGTTGTTGGTTGCTCCAATTTCAGTGAAATGTTTTGGTATGAATCAGCTAGGAACATACCACCAGAGGTGCTGCGTGAGCGCCTTCTGGCAGGAAGTGGAGTCTTTCCATGGTGGTATTTTCATTTTGAGCTGAATGTTCCCATTCCAGACTGGCCTCTGGTTGGTGACCAGCTATGCTCTGAAGCGACTTCCCTCACAGCCACTTTTCTGCTCTTTTTGGTTGAGAGTAGAAACAATTTAATTACATCTGGGCCTATAGATGTTTTCTCCTTCACATTCTGTATGGGGAATGGGAAAATGCAGCTCCCATTTCAGTTTCTCTGCTGTCAACGCGGTTGCGAGGTCTTGATAATAAGCCTGTTTTCTGGAATTCTGCTTCCCCACCCTAATTTCAATTCGCTGTCAGTTGGGCAGACTGCCAGAGTGCTGGCCTGAAGCACCCTCACCCCAGAGCTGATTAGTGGTTGTGTTGGTGGGGACAGGAGTAGGGGCTTAGTATAGCCCCCACTAAATGCAGGAGGGGAGACCAAGAGGAATTTTTCTGCCCTCGTCCATGATGCAGTGTCTGGCTTTGGCTATATTCCAGACAAGGCCCCATTTCACTTCATGGCTTTTAAAAGCCCCACTGATTGGTCATAAGGTAGCTTCAGTAACAGATACTTATTTTTTTTTAGTATATTTTATTGATTTTTTACAGAGAGGAAGGGAATGGGATAGAGAGTTAGAAACATTGATGAGAGAGAAACATTGATCAGCTGCCTCCTGCACACCCCTTACTGGGGATGTGCCCACAACCAAGGTACATGCCCTTGACCGGAATCGAACCTGGGACCTTTCAGTTCGCAGGCTGACACTCTATCCACTGAGCCAAACCGGGTAGGGCAACAGATACTCATTGAATAACTGTTGTAGTCAGATATACTATGCTGGGTGCCGTAAGAGGCATGAAGAAAAAGGCATTGTTTTCTGTCTTTAAAGAAGGATCACGTGCCTAGAAAGAAATAAGTCTATATAACCACAGTGGGAGCTAGGAAGCATAAATAAGACGTGACTTTGAAAAAAAGATGGACAGGAATTGGGGACCATCTAAGTTCTCCATTGAATGAGGGGGTAGATAGAGAAGAGTTAACTTCTATTTTGAATCTGTGTAATAGGAACATGTGGGGACTGTGGACAGAGAAATGGGCTAGA
>PVJC01012353.1:0-39840 GCA_004026665.1 Murina feae
GCTTGCACCCAATGGCCCCACCCCCCACCAGCCTGATCCCCCACAACTTCCCTCCCCTGTTGGCCTCTAACTGCTTCTACCTCAGTCCCACCACCATGGCTTTGTCCAGAATGCCTGGAAGGTCTCCCAGCCTAATTAGCATATTACCCTTTTATTAGTATAGACAGAGGCCTAGTGCATGGGTGGGAGCTGGTTGGTTTGCCCTGAAGGGTGTCCCAGATCAGGGTGGGGTTCCCTTGGGGAATGGGGTGGCTGAGGCGAGGGGCTGAGGGCTATTTTTAGGCTGGCCACAACCCTTTCAGGGTGGGGGGTCCCCACTGGGATGCCTGGCAAGCCTGGGTGAGGGGCTGATGGCTGCTTTTAGGCTGGCCAAGTCCCCCAGCAGGGACCCTCACTCCATGAGGGTGTGGCCAGCCTGGGTGAGGGGCTGATGGCTGTTTGCAGGCTGGCCATGGCCCCAGGCAACCCAGGCTCCCAGGTCCTCCTTGGGCAGAGGCCACAGCGGCTGGAATTAGGCATCTGGGATTTATTTATCTTCTATAATTGAAACTTTGCAGCCTTGAGTGGAGCCCACAGCCGGCCAGAGCAGGCAGGAAGCTTGGCTTCCTCCATCCCAGGGGCAACCCAAGCCTCCTGTTCACTCCAGCTCTGTGTCTGCCATCTTGGTTAGGCTTATTTGTATACTTGCTCCTGATTGGCTGGTGGCCGTGGCTTGTGGGTATATCGAAGGTACAGTCAATTTGCATGTTTCTCTTTTATAAGATAATTGGTGAAAATAAAAAAACACGAATGAGCTACATTTACTAGGTCCAAAAGCATTCAGAAAACATTGCTGGTAATAATGGCAAAAACCCTAGAAACAAAATGTTTAACATTCAGGGACTGCTTCCATAAATTATGCTACATTCATAACATGGAAGGCTACATAGCCATTAAAAGTAACATGGCAGAATGAAGATCCACACCAGATAATGTGGACACGTTTTTTTTTGTTTTTTAAAGTATTACATGTCTCCTTTTTCTCCCACTGACCCCTCCCCGACCACTCCCACCCTCAGGACATGCTCTACCGCCCGTGTCCGTGTCCATTGGTTATGCTAATATGCATGAATACAAGTGCTTTGGCTGATCTTACATCCTCCCCATCCCTTTCCCACCCTCCCCTGCCTTCCCTTTGAGGTTTGACAGTCTTTTGGGTGCTTCTGTCTCTGGATCCATTTTTGTTTATCAGTCCATGTTGCTCATCACATTCCATAAATGAGTGAGATCATGTGATATCTGCCTCCGACTGGCTTCTTTTGCTTAGCATAATGCTCTCCAGTTCCATCCATGCTGTTGCAAATGGTAGGATTTCCTTCCTTTTTACAGCAGCATAGTTTTCCATTGTGTAGATGTACCACAGTTTTCTAATCCACTCATCTGCTGCTGGGCACTTGGGCTGTTTCCAAATCTTAGCTATGGTAAATTGTGCTGCTATAAACATAGGGGTGTGTATGTCCTGATTGGTGTTTCTGATTTCTTGGGATATATTCCTAGAAGTGGGATTACTGGGTTGAATGGGAGTTCCATATTTAACTTTTTGAGGAAACTCCATACTATTTTAATGTGGATATGTTTTAACAAGAAAGTGCAGAATAGTGTACACATGTATATATGTATTATTGTTATTGTGTAATTTTAAAAAGAGAGACACCCTCCCTTACCACTGCACACTGGTAGCTACTTATACACTTTTCCTCACAGTGCTTTCCTTGGGGAATAGAAATGAGGTGGAGGAGGTGGGGTTCCCCATCACATATTGTCTAAAGCACAACCTTCTGAACTTGTAAAGGTCAACTTTCCCCAGATTGTTTGCAGCTCAGTAGGCCTTACTGCTACTGCTAGAAATAAGGAAATAGTCATGCTCCAGCCAAAACTTAAGAGTCTGTATCTTGTGTTGAGAAATAGAGCAACAAACTTCGTGCGTTACCTTTTGTGGTTTTTGTGAATAAAAGTTTGCTTCTGCATCTGGTTGAGGGCTGCAGTGTCAGTCCTCACTTCCGTGGGGTACTGGCACTGCAGACACTGCTGGCACTGCAGTATCAGTCCTCACTTTGGTGGGGTACTGGCACTGCAGACCAGCTGGGCCAGCTGAATAAAGGCTCCTAAATTTTACTCCTTGGCTCTGGTGGTGTTCTCTCGGGTACTCCACAACATTTGGAGGCCTCAGCGAGATACAATCCAGCCCATTGCCAGTGGCTGCCCCAGTAAAGGAACCTCTAGTCTCCATCCCAGTTCCAGGGAGGTGGAGTGTACCCTTCCAAATTGCAATCCGAAAGAGCGAGCCACCAGGACCTTCAGTGGGGAGATAAGAATCTGGTTTCTGGTTGTGGAATGTTCCTCTCTGGGACCCTTGGAGGGCTGGACACAGCAGAACCTCCTGGGGTCTGGACTCCTGCTCGCAATGGCGCCCGGGGTCCCTGGTTTCTGGTTTTTCTGTTTTTTGTTAGTCTTAGCTGTATTGGTCATGTCTGTCTTGTCTTTGTTGTCTCCGTGTTTGTAAGAATGGGTCAGGGACAGTTGTCTGTGTGTAACCCCATACCATATTTTTGAAGAATTTCCAGGACTTTAAGCAGTGTGCAGGAGGATATGGATATGATGTTAATGCTTTTGATTTATAGGTCTCTGTTGGGGGAAGCATTCACTCTGACTAGGGGAGGAAGAGAGCCAAAAACTGCTCCAGAGCAGCTGTAAGATGGGGTAGTGGTGGAAGGATTCCCTAGATAGGGCAGTAGGCTCTCATCCGGAGGAGTCCTAGACTGGGACAAGGGGATGGTCAGAGAGATCAGGAATAATAAAGGAGGAAAAAGGATTTGAGCCTCTGGGGCTTAGAGTAAAGAAGGAAAAATCTAGGAGGGAGAGCAGCTAAGGACAGAGTAAATGGTTAATGCAGAAAAGTGTGTGTGTGTGTGTGAGGGGGGGTGTTGGCAGGGAGAGCAGGGAGAGATAGGTTTTGTTGATTTTTACTTATCTGAACTATGCTGAACTCAAGGCCACAAACTGCTACTAAGCACAGTAAGTTTCTCTCTGCCCTGTTTTGTTCTCATTAACCCTTCCAATATCACAGAAGGTCTAGTTATATTTTCTTTTTCTTTTTTAAAAATATATTTTATTGATTTTTTACAGAGAGGAAGGAAGAGGGATAGAGAATTAGAAACATCGATGAGAGAGAAACATCAATCAGCTGCCTCCTGCACACTCCCCATTGGGGATGTGCCCGCAACCAAGACACATGCCCCTGACTGGAATTGAACCTGGAACCCTTGAGTCCGCAGGCCGACGCTCTATCCACTGTGCAAAACCGGCGAGGGCTGGTTATATTTTCTTTAAAAAGTACATTTGAAGTGTATTCATAAGTACTTTATAGTAATCATTAAAGGACTAAGGTTTCTAAGAATAAGGAATCACTGAATAGAAGGTGTGAGGCATGGTTATGCATTTTAAAGAACATAGAAAAAAGGTCTGACAGCTAATTTGAAAGTGTGAAGTTTATAAAGGTTATGTATATAATAAGGAGGAGAAGAAAAATGTTAAAAGGAAATGATACAGGCCAGTAAGCCAAGAAGAGTAAATAATTTACATTCTGCCTCCCTAAACAGAGGGTAAATAGTTATGCCAAAGTACTTAGGGGGGACTGATAAAAGAAATCCAACAGTTACTGTTTTGTTAAGACTCTGGAGAGTCCAAAAAAAACTGGCTAGGAAGATCAGAAGATCTTAAAGCAGGTCAATAACTTTTTCTCCTTATACAATTCCTCCGAAATTTGGCAATACTTAATAAATAAATCATGGCAATACATTTCTTTGCATAAATTCAATAAGACCAGTTTCCAATCATGGTTTTATTGACCAAAAACTTTGACTGGAGTATCATGTTTTAAAGAGCCCTGTCTGAACTCTGAAGACTTAAAGCCAATAAGAGTGCCATGCAGAAAGCCTGGTATCTTGCTTGGTAGCCCTGAAAATAGCTGGCACTGGAGTGTCAAGCCCATATCCTACCATCGCTGGTGGTTGGTCAGAGTAGAAGGGGAGCAATAAGGGTGCCTCTTCATCCCTGTGGGACCCCCACACACTCTGGGCCGTGACAAGTAGGAAGGAGGGCTGCTGAGAAGGGCCTTAAAGCAAGGACAATGGGCCCGGGTAGAGCCACTGTAGGTGAGGAATTCACCTAATTCAGCAGATACTGCAGGCAGGCCTGATGGCAGCTGGATAGCTTGGCTTCCTGGCCCTACGGGGCACATGAAGGTTCAACCATGAAATTCCAGCAAAGGTAGTCAATTACCATTCTTACTGTGTTTATGCAAACAATCAGGCCAAATTAAATACAATAGATAAATTGGTCTTGATTTGGCTTTTAATAAACAGAGGGGTAATTTTAAGGAGAAAAACTCTATTTCAATGAAGGTTATTAAGACTGAAATGTTTTATTTCCCTTCCACCAGACCATTTGTTACAATTTGTCTTCTCCAGGTCATAAGCCCACCTCCTTCTGTGCTCAGGCCTCATAGTCTCTCTGACAGACAGCAAGGATCTCTTGGCTCTGAGAGAAAACTTCGTCTCTCCTCAGCACGAAGCAGCTACAGAAGAATCCAACGCCCATTTTCCCTGAAAGAATTCAGAGCCAGGATCCTTGAGGTAATATAGTAGGCAGTTAGACGGACATGAGCAGAGCAAGGATGATGGGCCAACTGGCACTACCAGATGTAACTAAGTCTTTCCTTTTCTATGTATGTAAGACAAGGGGACTCCCCAGAAGCAAGAGGGAACGAGGCTGCCCTAAGACCAGTAGAGCCCCTTGAGGTACTACTGGCCATACCCCCCAGAGAACTAAATCATATTTAGCAGATCACCACCCCTCCTTCCCCTTATGGGAAGAGGAGCTTGCCCAGTTGTCTACCCATAATTTGCTTAAGTCCTTTCAGGCACTACAAAACTGTGCCACGTCAGTCCGCCGGCTGGTGCAGTCAGTACACAAAGAGGACCAGAAGCAGTCGCCCGTGGCTCATCCCATCTACGTTCCAGGGGACCTGGTCTGGGTAAAGCGCCAGAACCCCAGTAGCCATGAGCCCCACTAGGACGGCCTGTTCCAGGTGATCCTGAGCACCCCAACCGCAGTCAAGGTTGCAGGAAAGAGGCACTGGATTCACCATACCCAAATCACCATAGATGGGACAGTCATTGGAAGAAACACCACCGTGGGAGCCCCACATACAGGGGGACTTCCAGATGGATTATGCCTTTGGGGACACGTTCCAGTGGCCATCACTTTAAGAGGATGTCCAAGGGACGGGGACTTGTGTCTTACCTACCAATTACCCTCTAACCTCCCCCCTTTATGCCAAAGTCTGTGACACCACCATCCTGCTACCTAGAAACTACTCAGGGGGAATGCCCACTTACCTGGTAGCTCCAAACGGAACTTGGTGGGCTTGCACAATGGGAATTATACCATGTATCTTTCCCCCCGCTTTGCAGCACCCTACGGATCCCGGACTATGTATCTTAACCCATATTTTGTCCCAGGTTTAATATTAGTCGGGGGAAGAAGGGTGAGAACATCTCAAGCTTGAACCCAGATGGTTCAAAAGGGCTCTAGTCTTAGTTCCCCTCCTAGTGGGGGTTAGGGCTTGCCGGGTCTGCCACTATAGCAACGGCTGCCCTTGTTACTGGGCCCCAGAACTACCAAGAATTGAGTAACCAGATAATTCAGGACCTCAGTACTCTAGAGATATCAATTGGACAGCTGGAAGTTTCTTTAAGCTCACTAGCTGAAGTAGTCCTTCAGCACAGAAGAGGGTTGGACCTTCTGTTCTTAAAATAAGGTAATTATGTCTCACCTTAGGAGAGACCTGCTGTTTTTACACCAACCACTCAAGGGTCATTAGAGAGAGTCTCATTCAGCTCTGGAAAAGACTAGCAGATCGGAAGGAGGCCCGACGGGCGGAGGGCAACTGGTATGAAAAACTTTCCTCCTGGTCCCCTTGGCTGACCACTCTTCTATCGTCCCTAGCAGGCCCGATAATCCTCCTGTCGCTAGGTTTCCTTTTTGGCCCCTGCATTGCCAAATGCCTCCTTGATTTCATATCTTAGAGGAGGACACTGAATCAAGGATTTGATTCCAGTAAAGACCAGTAGGGAATGTAAACTTGCCCCAGCTCGTTTGCAGCTCAGTAGGACTTACTGCTACTGCTAGAAATAAGGAAATAGTCACGCTCCAGCCAAAACTTAAGAGTCTGTATCTTGTGTTGAGAAATAGAGCAACGAACTTTGTGCGTCACCTTTTGTGGTTTTTGTGAATAAAAGCTTGCTTCTGCATCTGGCTGAGGCTGCAGTATCAATCCTCGCTTCGGTAGGGTACTGGCACTGCAGACCAGCTGGCAAACTGAATAAAGGCTCCTAAATTTTACCCTTTGGCTTTGGTGGTCGTCTCTCTCAGGTGCTCCATAACAAACTTAGCATTCAAGTCTTTATCTTCCTCCAGTGTATGTAACATGAACCAAACTGCATACCCTGATGACCTCCAAAACATACCTGGTTTCCCCACTACCCAGAAATGTACACTCCTTCCCAGCTCAGTCCTTCCCTGCCCTGCTCTTTCCTTAGGATGAAACATGAATCCTGCCTTTTGGAGTCTTCCTCACCTGCTCCATCTGCCCCTGGACTCACTTGACATGCCTCTGATTTCACTGTCTTGCATCTGTGATGGGTGTCTCCCCACCTGACCATATACTCCTGATAAGGATGGACTACTCTCCCATAGTCTCTATAGACGTGTTAACACTGTAGCAGGTTATCAAAAAATGCTTGCCAAACCTGGATTTTCCTCTGTTAGGTACCTTTGATTATTTGCTGATGGTCTCCACAAAAACATTATTACCATAAGGATAAGTGAAAAAAGGAAGCTCCAAAATGCTTCATCAACCCAGCTTTCCATCCAATCCTAAAATAAGAACAATTCAAACATGAAAAGTTGATTTTCTATTAAACTTAAACATATAGATTTTTGATTCAAACAGTGTGAAATGACAAGCCCTAATGAAATCTTCCTAACCAGTTAAATCTTCCAAATAAGTACACATTTTTTAAGAAAACATTATCTGAGAAATGCTATCTTTATAAAATCAACATTAATGCTTACTTTAGCCTTATAGGCAATCAGATGAATAAAACCCTAATATAAATTATACTGTGTCATGTCAGAGAAAGAATGAATTTAAAGGCACTTCAAAGATCATTTAATGTATTTTCTTTAAGAGAACAGACATGAAGCAGGTTAATTGTAGAATTAGAATCAAGTTGACAATGGGTACAGTAGTCCCCTCTTATCCACGGTTTTACTTTACATGGTTTCATTACCCATGGTCAACTGCAGTCCTAAAATATTAAATGGCAAAGCCCAGAAATAAACAATTTAAAAGAAATTTAGAGAGAGACCATGTTCACGTAACTTTTATTACCATATACTGTTATAATTGTCCTATTTTATTTTTGGTAATCTCTTACTGTGCCTAATTTATAAACTTTATCACAGGTATATATGTATAGGAAAAAACATAGTACAGTGTCTATATAAGGTTTAGTACTATCCACAGTTTCAGTCCACTCAGGTCTTGGAATATACCCCCCTCAAGGGGGGGAAGGGGCAGGCGGGCTGCTGTATCTTTGACAGTAGAATTTCTGATGCAAAAATCTTAATGCAGTACTTCTCCCAATAGGTTGTTCTGCTTTTAGTGAAGTAGGAGATTTTATCATGTTGTTTGAAATGCTTGTGAAGGGCTGTTTTTTAACATTATAAACATTCCCCTCCATAAAGTTTTATTAGGGTTAGCTGAAAGATTTAGAAAACAAAGGTGAGGGACGGAGAGAAAAGAAATTCCAGAAAGTCAGTCTCTTATCTCATCCCTAAGGCAACGGGAAGTCCAGAGTCCAGGCCTGTCAGGAAGCTCTTGTAACTGTTCATACAGAACTAGAGACGAAGTCCTAATCGAGACGCCCCCAAAAGAGGGCCTTTTAGGGTTTCAGTCTAAGAAACATATCTTCCAACTCAAGAACTCACAGTGAGCACCTCCTGAGTGTTCATAATGGGTGTACTGTCCTAGAAACACGTCAGACTTAAGGTTTATAATCTCATTAGATATAAACAGCCCCAGTTCATGGTGTGCAGGAAAAAACGAATTTCTTATTACCTTAAATTATATATGAGAGAATTATCTTTCAAAATCTATGAAAGAAAGTTGAGAAAAGGGCGTAACTGGAAAAGCAGATTTAGGAGAAACCTTTTCAGATTCACTGGAGGAAGCCAAAGTTTTTCTAATTCTACTAGAAGCCCACTGCAGGGAGATTCCTGCAATAGGGCTTCCTGAGCCAGAGCGAAGCCTTGCTTCCTCCCATCTGTTGCCTCAGCTCCCTCCCTTCTCTGCTGCCTTGCTCCCTCCCGTCTCTGCTGCCTCACTTCCTCCCATCTCCGCTGTCTTGCTCCCTCCCTTCTCTGCTGCCTTGCTCCCTCCCATCTCCGCTGTCTTGCTCCCTCCCTTCTCTGCTGCTTGGCTCCCTTCTGCAGCTCTTGGCTCCCTTCTAGGCTGTCTTCAGTCTTTGCTCTGCACCTGTGTATACAAATTAACTGCCATCTTGGCTGGGTTAATTTGCATATAGTTGCTCTGATAGGCTGGTGGGCGTGGCTTAGGTGTCTTGGAGTGATGGTTAATTTGCATATTACTCTTTTATTAGATATCAATTAATTCAAGGTAAACAGAAAATCTTCCTTGAAATTACCTCGATTTACAAAATAAATTCTTCAAAAGTACATGAAACAAAAGAGTATAATTAAAAACAAAATCTATTTAGATTGTACTTACTGATCGACATTTTGCAAATCTAAATGTCGTAGTTGTCCACACCATAAACACGACAGAAGCTGAAACACAACCGAAAAAGTCAGCTTTGAAGGAAATGTGATCCTGAAATAATCTGCTATAATTAGAAAAGTTCATTACTTACCCAGCACAGCAAAGATCAGCGTATTTGTAAAGTGCCTGTATAAAGAAAATTTCACCATGTTCTTTCTTAGCCTCAGAGTCTTCATAGTTTGTGCCACACTTATGAAAATGTGAAAAAGTTAAGGGAAAACATTTTAAAATAACAATAAGCTAAAATCAAAATAAGAATCTTTTACATTTCCAAAACTGGTACTGCTGAACATAGTTCCATTAACTGAAAGGTAACAGAAGATGGAATTTTAGCCAGTGCTGTATAATCATGATACTGATTTACCACAGATTTTGCTTTAAAATCTGCTTCTGAATGAACCTGGAGGAAAACACACAAGCAAGAAGCCCCATGATGTCCTCCTCACTGCTGAGTCCCAGCCCACAGGCCAGAGCAGCACAAGACCTGCGAGCCCCAGGCCAGACGCTCTGCAGGTCCCACTGGGATTTCCCACTTGGCTTGTGCTTTTCTCTTTCTCTCTAGCTGATTCCCTGACCGTAATTAAGAAATTGGGTTATCTAGCAATCCATTTTATCATTTAAAAATTGAAATATGTCAAATAAAACAAATTTGGACTTAGGTAAGGACAGACTTCTTTCCAAAGACGATTGCAGAAGAGAGAATGTTCCAACTGTAAGATCTTCAGAAGTCCCAGCAGTCACACAGGAGAGGGCTCTGCTTCTCTAGGGAGGAGGAAACAGGACTAGAGCACTCAGCTGTGGGGAAGTGGGTGGCGTGATAGGACAGTCCATCAGGGAATGACTTTCCTGGGGTCTGCAGATTTCCAGGAGGGGCTTTGCCAGAGGCCGTGGAGGGACAAAAGCTCAGGACCCTGGGGGAAGGCGACAGCTTAGTGTGGTCCATGTTGGTCAGCAGAGCATAGGTCTGCGTATGGCCCTGTCACAGGTAAGCCAGGGGGCGTGGGAATCTCATCTAAGTCCTACAGGAGAAGGAGGTTCTCGGTAGTGGCTTTTCCCGGAAGGTGGAAGGCGGGACTTTCCTCACCACAGGGTTCACCGGGAGCTCAGACTCCTGAGAAGTTCACACTCTCAGGCGTGAAGCAGAGAAGAGCCTCTGCACAGGCCCCTCAGCAGCGAGGCTGAGACGCAGCCAGAGTCCGTCTGTAAATGGGAGCCGCTCCTTGCCAGCACAGCACCAGCTGTCCATGAACCACGCCCGGAAATCACAGAGCTGAGCAAGAGCATGCAAGTGGGAAATTCCCACGTATGCCTCTTTTACATTCCAAATATTCGCTAACCAAAAACTTCTTTTTCAAAGCTGCTAAAAGTACCCAAACTGCTTTTCTAAATGAGCAAAAAGTTGCAAAAAATCAATGTCTAAAACAACACAATCCAAACAATTAAGCTACTCTCGGAATTTACGAACACGCAAATGTGCTGTATTCCTTAACCAGTTAACTGCCGCGATATTTTGAATTTTATTTAAAAAGTTCCGCCACTTGCGTCTACAGATGCTATGGCATACAACTCGTTAAACGTTTTCGAGACAAACACTCTTTAGAAATTCTTGACTAAAACCAATTTTCTATGTCAAAAATCTGGCATCGTTTAATAATTCAAAAGTGCTTCTTAAAAGCCAAAGAATAAAAAGATCAAAGGCAAATTCAGAACTGCCTAGACCTGCACTTACCAAAACACTGCTAATGGAGGGAAGCGCAACCATTTCACACATTAGAGCCAAGTGTTAGGAAAGCGGACGTGCACCATCCCGAAGGAGCATCCATGGGACCCGCTGCTGCAGGAAAGGATATCCACCAGCACAAGCCAGAGTCAAGAAGAGACAGAGGGAGGCTGGCCAGAAGCACAAGGTCAGAGTCATTGGCCTGCAGCAAAACAGCAAAACAAAACAAAACAAAAACAAAAACAAAAACAAAAACAGAGCAGAAAAAACAGGAGGGGGATTCATGAGAACGCCTGTGGCTTTTAACTTTTTAGGCTATTTCTGCTATTACTTTAGAGTTAGATTTGTACAAGATTAGCGGCAATGAATTCACCAAAGCAAAGGAAGCAAGGGTCCTTATGCAAGCATTCAAGTCTCTAGGCAGCCCTGCTTTTTTGCTCATCATTTGGGAAACCCACTCTCTTTTTATACAGAGAAAGCAGACCTTTCAGTAATAAAAATTACCAAACAGACCTAGCCAGCTTGGCTCAATGGATAGAGCACTGCCTGCAGACTGAAGGGTCCCGGGTTCGATTCCGGTCAAGGGCACATATCTTGGAGGCAGGTTCCTTCCAGGTCCAGGCCCTGATTGGGCTTGTGCAGGAGGCAACTAATCGATGTGTTTCTCTCACATCGATATTTCTCTCTGTCTTTCCCTCTCTCTTCCACTCTCTCTAAAAATCAATGGAATAATATCCTCAAGTGAGGATTTAAAAAAAAATCACCAAACAGCAACCTAAAAGAAAGCAACTTCTTTAAGGTAAATTTCCTTCTCTCACCATGAAACATTAACACCCCATGGATTTCTTAATCACTCTTATTTCACTTTTATTCTAAATATGAATAATTAACATTATGCATTACTAATCTCTCACCTTGTTTTCCTTATTTCCCCACCCCAATTTGGCTCCTTCTGTGATGGAACAGACCAAAGCCAATGCTGTCCATAAAGGCGAGAAATTACCCTCATTCAACCCTACATGGAATTAGAGCATTCAGAGCTGCAGCCCTGCCTCTCCCCCTTCCAGAGCTGCTCATACTGCCTGCCCCTTACAGACCAGGTGAGCAGCCCCTGCAATCGGCCTCTCTCCCTTTCAGGGGTGCACACGCTGCCCGCCCCTCTTATAGGCCAGCTGAGCAGCCCCTGGAGTCCTGCCTCTCCCCCTTCCAGGAATGTCCACTCCGACTGCCCCTCTCCTAGGGCAGGTGAGTTTCCTGCAGTGATGCACCTGCTAGAACAGGACCTGCAGCCCTAAAGTCACATGCAGGACTGAGGAATGTACTTTTCCTTTTAAACAGCCAAATGTCTTCAAATGTGTTTTAATATGAAAATTACTAGTAAGATGTTTATACCACTGTCTGAGAAGATCAGACTTATTTAACTAGAATTTTATTCAATAAACTTGGATTCTAAACTAGTAGCTCTAGACAGAAGTAGAATACAATACAATTTTCAATAAAGTTCAATCAGAAACAACCCTTTAAATCTCAAGTACTATTTTCTTAACCGGACACCCCTAGACATCAGGGGTTCCATGAATATCACTTGGAAGGACTGTAAATGCCCCACTGCAGGCAACCTGCCTGTGTGGGTGGGGTGCACACCTGTAACTGTGCAGAGAGGCTCCAGGCCTCATCACACTTTCAAAGGCTTCTGATTCCAGGACCCAAGCAAGACTGAGGACCACTGCTTTAGAGAATAAGGCTAATAAAGTTAAAGTTTTGTTTGCTTGTAACTTGGAAGCAAACAGAATTCACGAAGAACAGGCAGACCTGGTCTAGAACCCCCACGAGGGGCTGGAAAAGCCTCAGTGCACATGTGCAGGCCCTGGAGAAGGGACCTGGGCAGACACAAGCCCTCCACCTTCCCCTGAGAGACTAAGATAAGAAAATGAAAATACAAGGAAGACAAAAGAACCTTTCATGTTAAAAGCTAAAACACAAGTATCAAAGACAATGGAACAAAAAAACTTGGTAAAAATGAAACCTATCTATAGACTGAGTTTCAGAGAAAACATAAATGTAGAAGAAATGAAAATAATGTTCTGCTCCTGCAGAACCCTGCCTTCTGCTCTGATCAGGCCATAGCTCCTCTAGAATTCCTCTATTTCAGCTGAGTACATGTGCAAAGCCCCACCAGACAGAAAACACATTGGGGATACCCTGACTCCAAGAAGTCCTAAATCAGGGAGGGGGTCCTCAAAGATCAACTCACACTGCCCTCAAACTTCTGCTGTGCTACGTCTTCTGCCGCCACCTTCGCCACCTGCTCTCCTGCTGCCCCACTGCAACCTCTGCATGATGGAAGCCACTGTGCCTTGGGAATCCCTCTCTGCAACTCTGATCGCTGTAGACCACCCGCCTCACCGAAGCTCTCCCAATTTCCACTCCCTAACAACTCCTGGTTCTCCCACCTCCCTTTACCTGGTGCCCCTCCTGCACACAATTTACCCACCAGGCCCCCTGGTTCCTCTCCTCTCGCTGTGCTGTGTGTTCTCCTTGGGCCACTTGCACGCTGCACCCTTCCCTCGAACAAAGGTGATCTCCAACCTTCACAGCCAGTTCTGACTCCTCTTGAAAACTCAGGCTGGGATTTCCAATTCTTTCTCATACTTATTCCCTGGCAGCTCAAACCGCATCCATATGGTCCCTTCTCCAAGGCACCACCTTGAGAATGGCAACACTGCCCCCGCCACCCGAACGAGACTGGTGGGACTTCTCTGGAGCCTTCTCCTCTTCTTCTGCCACCATGTCTAGCAACTCTATCATGTGGAGTTTTTCTGCATTTCCTCTGCCCCTATTTCTAACCCACACCATCTCTTCCTTGGGCCACTGCAAATGACTTCTTACTAGACTTCCTGTCTCTAGTCTTTCATTTTCCAAGTCAGCTCTTCAGGTCATCGTGAGTTCTTTCTAACACACATCTCACGTTTTCCGCTGTGCAGCTTCGATTCCCTCTACTTTCTACCTTCAGAAGGAACTCTCATTGCTTGAGCAGGTCATTCTACCCTTCCCTCTGCCCCCCCTTTCATGGCTCCCACACCTGTTCCCCATAGGCAGCTACTCTGGGACACTCTGCCACTGTCCATGCATTTCGTGCTTCCAACTATGTGTTCCCCTCCATTCTTCCCAGAATGCCTCTTCCCTGATTCTTAATTCTCTTCCTTCTAAACCTATTTGTCCTCCCAGTCTCAATTTAAACATCACATCTCTATAAAGTCTTTCCTGATTTCAAGCTAGAATTACCTTCTCTCATTTTCTGTTTGTGTGACACTCCCCTAAGATGGCCAAGATTATTGCTATAGTCCTCGTAGCTACTTTTGTCTATTCTACCAGACTGTGGATTCTGTAAGCACAGAGACAATACCTTTTTCTTCCAGGCCTCCTCAGTATGGGGCACACAGTAAGTACTTAAGTTTGCTGAACTAAATAGAAAAAAACAAAGATATTCCTTTTGGAGGAGTTGTTACTTTTTCACCTTCAACTAAATTCCTATGTTGAGGTAACAATAATATAAAACTGTATTTATTTCTCTTATTAATAGTACAAATTAAAGTTAATATGATTTTAATGCTATAATAAACTATTTTAGAAGGACATAGTAAAGGATATGAACCACACAAAAATGGAGTCGATAACTGCTAAAATAATGTCTCCAGAAACAACAGCTAAATGGTTAGAACCCTGAAAGATAAAAATGGGAAGAAAAAAACTGAAAGTAAAAGTTTCGTTATATTACAGGAATTATCTGATGAAAAAAACAATTCAGCTTACAGCATTGCTTTATAAAGGCCGCAAAAAGATTTTTACTTCCCAAGAGAACTGTCTTTAAGCACATGAAGATGATCTGTTTTGTCATCAACTAGTTTGAGGACAAGGTCCCACTAAACGATGGAAAGGCAAATAGCAGGTCCATGTCCCCAGGCCCCCAGGGCAACTGTTAACCTTCCCTCTCCACACCAAACGTACAGCCACAGCTACTAGGGAAATGGACCCTCCTCTTTTGTACGGCATGCAATGGATGTGGGGAAAGTAAAATAAGGAAAAGGAACTGAGTGGAAGGGGAAAACAAACCACAGATTAACCACCTACTCTAATCAAGATCTGACAGAGAAGTTTATGCAAATGACATATCTACAATGTTAACTATGTGAAGTTTGAAGGAAATATAACATATTAGAGGCCCAGTGCATGAAATTCATGCACTGGGGGTGGAGTGGGGTGGTGTCTGTCCCTCAGCCCAGCCTGCACCCTCTCCAATCTGGGACCCCTTGGGGGATGTCCGACTCCTCAGGGAAGCCACAGGGAGCAATAGTGAGGACCTGCTCCCCCTCCCCTCCTGGCAGGGCTGAGGGGACTCCAGTGGCAGGAGCACAGAGCAGCAGCCGGACCTCCTGCTCCCCTCACGGGGCCATGGGCACTGGGGCAGCAGGCGTGCATAGCAGCCGGCCCTGCCCGCTATGCATGCCACCATCTTGTGATGGCGTTATGGTGTGAGGGTTAATTTGCATATTACTTCTTTATTAAATAGGATATACTATATCTATATTGGAATATCTTTTGTTTGTTTTTTCCCCTATAGAGATTCGTTTCCCATATGTGATATATAAATGCAGAGTTCTTCATTGTTATATAAAGGTAAAAATAAATACCCCTTTCAAAAATCAAAAATGAAAACAGCAGGGGTATCTAACACAGAATGCAGACTATCAAGACAATAGGAAGAGGAATGAGGCTTAACATTATGGGACAAGTGTCCTGTTTTAAGAGTCAGAGCAAACTTGTGACTTAAACTCACAGACAATATGGATAAACTGCTCTATGCAGTAACCTGATTTATACATCTAAGCCAACATACTGCAGGCAAAAATTACAAGGTTCATCACAGACATAACTATTCTGACTTCTTTTGAGAGGAAAGCACTGCTGCCGCAGCACCAGTCCTTCCCTTGAACGCTACCTGCTCCTGTCTCTTCAAAGATTGGGCTCTGCTGAATCCCCAAAATAGCGCATCTACAGAATCAGAGAAAACTTACATCCAGTCTCCATGTGTAAGGGCTACAACAGACTTTCTCCTGACTTGACACACATTTAAGCCCAGGCGTGAGGAAGAAATGAATGTGTACAGTCTGAACGACAGAGACAAACATTCTTCAAAGGAGTAACTATGAACATTTTTGAGATGCAGCCAGTCCCACATCATTTTAGGAAGTGCTCTGCCTTGCCTTTTACTTTCAGGAAATATTAACGAGGAAAATATTCCACAGAAAATAAAGCTCAAATTGGGCATTTTTCATAAAATTCAGCCCTAGCTGGTTTGGCTCAGTCAATCTGCGGACTTAAGGGTCCCAGGTTTGATTTTGGTTAAGAACACATGCCCTTGATCCCCAGTTTAGGACGTGCAGGATTCTCTCTCATCATTAATGTTTCTATCTCTCTCTCCCTCTCCCTTCCTCTCTGATATCAAAAAGTATATTAAAAAAAAAATTCATCTGGGGAGATAGAAAGTCATAGCAAAACCAAAAGGGGTGATAGTGAATTATGCAGTTTTTACCCCAACGATTCTCATTACGCCTTCGATTGCTGCAAAGATGAAGTAGAGAAGCCCCAGTCCAATCACCCGGTGCATGACTGTCCCTAAGCGAGGCCTGAACAAGGAGGAGAAAAGGGAAAAAAGGCAAACAAACAAACAAACGATTGGTAAGTTGGATGCATCTAAGCACAGGCACTGGCCCCATTTCAATACCAGAGAAGTGACCGCCTAATCCGGTCAGTCTTACTCCCACCCGAGGTGCTTTGCTTTAGGAAACACCACATTCCCTGGGAACAAGGCAGCAACAGGCTCAGAAAACAGGCCTCCTTCTCTGGCACTGGAAGCGACAGAGGGTGCTGTTGCTGAGAAGACAGCGTGTGATGCACATTATCACCAGCCTGGGTATGATTCACAGCAGGAGAGCAGATGGAAGAAACCCGAGAAGCTAAAGGGCAACTCCTCAGTGTCACTCGCAGAAATCATAACTCTTTTACTGATGTTAATTAAAAACTGTTCAGGTATATGCTTTGGTCGAGATAATCTGCTGATTTATGGCTTGGACAAAGAGAGAACAGGGTATTCAGAGATCAAATTCTCTCAATACCTGAAACCAGAATGCTAAGACTTTAGTTTTTATTCTTTCAACGCAAAAGAACTAAAATAACAGTCTGAGTCTTTCAATATATAAATGAATTAAAAAAATGCAAAGATGGAGATTTCTGCAATTAATTATGTGAAGAGAACTGAAATTTCATGACATTTGCAAGATAGAATTAACTCAAAACACCCTCTTCTCAGAGTTAAAAGAAAAAAATGGTTTTGAAAAAATATTTAAATTTGTCTTTTTAAAACAATATCTAAGTAAAAATTAACCTAGCATCCACAGCTCATATGTAAGACTAGCTATCTAACTTAGGTCCTCTGAGTTCTGACTCGTGATGGCCAGCTAACTGGAACCCTCTAATAGCTAGAGTGTTAGTCCTCACTCTGTGAGAGCTGACACAACAGGCTGACAATGAAGGGATGCACTCATCAAGGGCTATGCCCATGCACACAGCTCAGCGTCCTGTTCCCTGGAAGCAACTCACCCCCTGAAAGCAACACACTGAGGCACCTGATGTTCATAAGGAGACAAGGAGGTAGCTGACATACAACCAGAGGATTCTGTGCTCTGTCTGCTGTATCAAGCCCCCACCCTCAAAGCAAAGCATCCGAGAAGGAATCTCAATAAAAGCCTAATGAAAAGATGCTCTCTTGGCTAAGATCTCGCTACATGTACCCATCCTGAGCTCATACACATGCATGTGCGCATTCAGTGCTCATATTTACTGAATGACCTGTGTCAGGGGTGGCACTGGGGCCTCAGGGTACACAGGACACAAAACAGGCAAAACTCCTTCTCTCCTGTCAGGGGAGACAATGATGCTAACATATGCATCGAGCCGTCTTGTATAGAGGGTGGGGCTCTAACGGAGGGTGGATGCTTCATTAGGAATCCTGGCAGGGCTGTCTTCCTGGAGAGATGACAGAGGAATAGATACTGAGGGAAGAGAGGGGGCACACCATGCCTGGGTCTGGGAAGAGGCCCTCCACTGCAAGGAAGTGTGTCGTGTTTAAGGAACAGCAACAGCAAGACAGTCAGAGGACTGAGCAATGTTCAAAAGGGAGGAGGGAAGCCATCAGAAAAGCCACAGGAGGAATTTGGGTTTTACTGAGAAAAATGAGCAGAAAATGATGAGACCTAGGTTACATTTTAAAAGGACTGCCTTCGCTGCAGCTGTCTGAACAGACTGACAGGAGACCATGGCAGAGGCAGGGAAACCAGGCAAAGGGCCCATGGGGGTTTGCAAGATGTCAGTGCCTGCAGGGTCAGGAATGTACAGCTGAAGGGTAGGTGACACGTGACAGGACAGGGACAGTGGAAGGTGAGGGTCAAAGGACAGAGGCTGCACCAGGATCGAAGAGTGACATCAGAGAAAGTGAACTGGAGGCGGCAGTGAAAGCTGAACGGTGGATTGTTTAAAACTGTGATGATGATGAGGGTACAGGTGCACAGAGTCATGCATGACTGTCCCTAAATCTTGAATCCCAGCAGAGGTGAGGTGAAAGGCAAGACAGCAGAGGTGATGAGGTGAGGAGATCAGGTTACTTAACACACAGGGAATTCTGGTGGAGACAGGGAGCAAGGGCTCAGGGAGGTAAGGGATGAGAGGAGAAACCTAGACAGTGACAGGGGCCACAGCAAGAAGATGGAGCAGGCGGTCTAACCTGATGGCCTGAGCTCTGGGAGTCAGGGGGTTGTAGGGAAAAGGGAAGAATGGTCTGAAAGGATAAAGAGGAGAAGCTCTTTCACATTCAGGCCCCCTAGACTCACAGGGATGAGAGGCAAGACCTGCTTGAGAGGGTTGGGAAGAAGCTGGGCTGAGAGGACAGGATTTCAGTCAGAAATATTGCTGACTTGGTGGTGACCCTTCTCTTAAGATGACCAAATACAGTCATAATAGTGTAACTATGCTGTTTAGAAGACCGAAAATGGTTTAAACTTCAAGGACTATTTAAATTTTTCCATATCCTCAAAGTTGATTATTCACTGAACTATAAAAAAAGCTACTGAAATTCCAACTTGGGGCCTTGATTTTATGACCATATCCACTAATTAGGGCGTGGCCATCCCTGAGGAACACGTTCTTTCAGAGACTTCCCTAGGGGGGTTGTGTAATGATACTGAGAGGTGACCAGCCTCACAGGTCACAGTGGGGGTGGCTGGTCACAGGACTACAGACGCCATGACTTTGCAGCACAACAGGACTTACTTCACGATGCCATATCCCAAGCTCATGATGATCACCAGGAGGCGGGCCAGTGTCCTCTTGATCGCAGATATCAACTCCGCAAATATCAGCAAACCTTGGGCTGAGGAAAAGAAATCATTCACTCTGTGTACATGTGAAAGCCTGCCACCAATTCCAAACATGTAGCACATACAGCAACATCTGACCTCAGGTGGATTAGACACATTTGATCTCCAAGGTACCTAACTCAACTGATGCTGGAAACCTTAGAGAAGGGGGTTCACAACCTGCTGACGAATTTACTCCTTATCCATAAGCTCTGCTGGGCACAGCTTTCTTGTACCAGCATGAAATCTGTGTACCTGCACTTCCCTCCGTGGTCAACCTTCCCCCTTGTCCCCTAGTCTTTTTTCAGGGTGTCTTCATCATTTATTCATGTGTGGCTATAACAATAACACAGATACCATGGTCCCTGCCTCGAGGAGCCTGTACTCTGGTTAGGACAAGTCAACAAATGAAACCCAGCCTGGTAAGTGACACCGGTAACACAGTCTCTCCTGGATTGTAAGAAAGCCAAGCTAATCCACTTGTGGGGAGGTGCATGTGACTCCAGATAAGTTTCTCAGAGGAAGTGACATCTAAATCAGGATCTGAAGGTGCAGCAAAGTAAACTATTTGGGAGAGAGACAGGAGAAGCAAAAGAATGGCACATCCAAGGGCAGAGAGGAGACAAGAAAAAAAGCTAAATGTGCTCTGAGAAGTGAAATTCAGCCTGTCTGCAGCAGAGCATAAGAAAGGAGGGTGCCAAGGAAATAGGCCGGGACAGGAAGAAGCAGTCACAGGGTTGTAAGCCATGTTCTGAGTCTCAACCTGAAGCTAAGGGCAGCTCATAATCGATAGTAAATGAGGGAGTAAAAAAGGAACCAATAAACTTTAGCCCTGGGCCAGATCTGCTCCTAGGCCTGTTTTTATAAATAAAGTTTTATTGGAACACAGCCATGTACACTTGTTTGTGGCTGCTTTCATGTAACAAGGGTTGAGCAGCTGCAACAGAGATTGTATGGCCCATAAAGCCTAAAATAATTAATATACGGCAGAAATAGTTTGGTGACCCTTGAAATAAAATGGATAGCTTTATTCTTTATAAGTACAGGATTGCTGTACTTAATGGCTTAGGCAGGAACTGGACTGTAGGTGAGGAAATGCTTGGGGCTATTCCAGAAGTCCAGGAAAGAGTGCTGGCAGTGCAGATGGGGAGAATTTGAAAGTATTCAGAAACCAGGTGTGAATCTACCTCATTATTCTTATTTCAGCTCCTTTCTCCACCTTGTCCACAAGAAATCACAAGAGACCTGTCAAGTACCTTGAAGAGGTACAGATACAAGCAGTTTACTACATTTTCCCATGACCAATCTAGAAGCACAACAGAAGGAAGTCCATCTGATATGACCCATTCTTACTGTTAAAACCTACCTTGAGTCTTAACCATCACTGCTCCCACCCCTTTAAAGTCTCTTCTTCCAGGATCAATGCGAGCAAGACAGTGTTGGTTAACAGAATTCCCATCTGGGAAACCACACGTCAGCCCCTGCCCAGCCTCCTGGCACTCTCCTTTCCACAGGACTCAACACTGACAACAGTCTGGGGGTCTGTCTCCCAAGCCCTACTGGTGTCATCCTAGATAAAGGGCTTGAGGACAACAGATGGGGCGCAGGCTCTGGCTGCCCTTGCTGCAATCCACTCCACCCCAGACCCTCACAGATAAGAGATGACCACCTGCCTCCTCCAACATGCAGGACACACTTCAATTCAGCCATCAGCAGCAGCCCCATCCTTCCTTTCTTCCTTCCTTATTTACCAGTAGGTAAGAGACACAAAAACGTCACTGAACTCCTTGTGGAGTAATAGCATCTCTCGAGTTCCTCTCTGGATGCTGTCCTTTCTTTATACTTTTGTACAAGTCCTTTTAAACTTTTTACTTGCAAGTTGCCCTCTTAGCGCAGTAGGCAGCGCGTCAGTCTCACAAACTTTTTAGTTGGGGAAACAACACGCATTCCCTAGCACAGAGACAGTAAATGGAATCGCATGTACAGTCACTCAGCTTGAGTAATTATCAGCATTATGCCAAATTTGTTTTACTTGTATTCCAACTGTTTTTTTCTCCCCTCGAGTATTTAAATGAATAGCAGACAGAAGCACGCCCTTTGACAATCTGAGCCAAGCTCATCCCCTGACGCCTCAGAAGCACGTCCCTGAGCGTGCTCAGCCCTTCTGGGGCCTCTCCCTTCCCAGGCTCAGCGACTGAATGAACTGTTCCTTGACTTTTCTGGCTTCTTGACATCTATCTACCTGCTAGAAATCTGTCTGGGCATACACTGCGGATGCCCAAGCACACGCCCCCGCTGCTTCGCACATAAATGTCACATGGAGACCTCTGCCTGAGAGAAGAGGTGGGACAATGCAAGAAGGCTGCAGGCACCACTGATCTTACTCCCTGGGGGCAAATATTCTTGTTATTTTTTTTTTTTTTTTTGAGGAGAAAAAAGTAGAGTGTGGAGAAATATGATACAAAGCTGGCAGCACCCAAAGCTCCCCATCCAGACATTGTGTTTTTAATCTGGTCAAGGTGGCTGGCCATAAGGGAACAAGACTTCCTTCTACCCAGGAGGAAAGGAGGGGAAGTCAACAGGAAGAAAAATAAAGAGTGAAGACGACACACTTGCTGGCTCAGATCAGTCACACTCCTGGTCTCTCCAAGGCTTCCTTCCTCTTCCCCTACCACGGGGTGTTCTCACAGCTGGGCTCGGACACCGAGGCCCCGTAGATCACACTGTGTTTTCGGGGAAAGTCACAACTTACTTGATAGCCCAGTGCTGTTGATGTTTTGGTATTCAGCATAAAAAACTGCTTTTTCAAGCATTCCCAGGAATATGACAGCTGCAATCCAGAACTGAATTCTTAATATATCTTTCCAATAACAAGCAGACCATATCAGCCAGAGCAAGCCACATAAAATGTAGACAATGCACATCACCATGTAAAACTGTAGGGAGAGAAGCAATTGTAATCACCTAAGCCTTACTATCATTTGAAAATCACTATTTCTCAGTTAACTATCAATCCTTTATTTTCCAGTCACTCTGGACATAGAGGGCATATCAGGGCACTAGCTACTAAGGCAGTAGTTCTCAACCTTCTGGCCCTTTAAATACAGTTCCTCATGTTGTGACCCAACCATAAAATTATTTTCCTTGCTACTTCATAACTGTAATGTTGCGACTGTTATGAATCGGAATGTAAATATCTGATATGCAGGATGGTCTTAGATGAAAGGGTCGTTCGACCACCAAAGGGGTCGCAACCCACAGGTTGAGAACCGCTGTACTAAGGGATTACCATCACTAAGCTCTTAGAATTTTTAACTTTCCAATTAGGATACAAAATTATTATTTTTTTAAATGGTAAACATACTCACAATCATGAGAGGCCAATCTGATGCAGAGAGATATCCTTTTGGCCCCATCATAGAAAGAGAAACTGGTGAAAGTGAGGGTGGGGATAAAGAAAGTAAACAGTTAAATTAACAGTTTTCTCTTAAATTTTAAATATAAGCTCATTCCCCAGAAGACTCCAAAAATACAAAGCAAGCTAACAAATGCTGAATCTTTCCCTAGCACACACAGATACTGGATAGTTGCTAGTTACGTAATGTGATCATATCAAGATACCTTCACTAGTACACACTCGATTGTAAAACCTGGGCCAAATCTCGCCTCATGCAGAGAGCACAGGTGCACTGCTGAGTCACCAACCTCCTGAGGACTCTGTCTCCCTTCATTAACTGGGATGAACGACTGACCTCAAGCACCTAGTCTGGTTGGTGTCTAAGACAGTAAGAATAAACAGTGTTCAGAACCGTGCAGAACTCGCTGGACTTAGCAACTGCTCCAGTTTCTAACTAGCAGGGCCTCATCCCTGCCTCTAGCACCTGGAAGGAAGGGGGAAAGGTGAGGTAGCAGAATGGCAGCAAGGTCCCTGCTCCCCCTATGTGGCCTGGCCTGGCTCACATATCACCTCCCGGAGAGGCCCTACTTCACATTCCTCCAGATCAGCCCCTCCAAAACCCTCCCCACAGGTCATTAGCTTCCCCCGAGAGACACCAGTCTGCGCCTCTCTGCAGCGATGCCTGTTCACCCCACTGCTTTCTGCCCTTCCCCTGCACTGGACACCTCTCAGAGACAGAGCCTGGCTTCCCCTCTGTGTCCCCAGTGGATGAAGCAGAGCAGCATGACGCTCAGGACCCTCACAGGCTGTTGTTGGCTACTGTCAGCCCAGTAGACGCTGCTCTGGAAAACAACAGCAAAGGCAATTCCAGGGTGTGTGAAGGCCTTCATTCCCTTGGAAACTGCTTGCTGTGAGGACGCTCTTTCTCTGGACATGGAGAACTACGGCTTAATGAGCCACAGAAGGGCTAGCTCGTGGGGGGAAGGGGAGCTTACAGACCCCAGAAGCCACAGTTGCCAGATAAGCTACTTCTACTCCTAAGCTATAAACTAATGTTTTAAAAAAACTTTTCAAAGAATAATTTTCAAACCCTGACAATGGCCATTTTCAACAAACAGAATATAATCTACTTCAAATACAATTAAGATGTTGCCTGCCCATTTGTGTTTTTGTTTGTTTGTTTTGTTTTTTTATATCTGGAAGAATGGTTTTCTATCCCACCGTTAAATTTAAAATTATTTAACTTAATTTAAAATTTCCAATCCATTAAGGTAAGTACAAAATTTTAAGTCCCCCAAATAAACAGATTATTCATTTTTGAGATTAAGAGAAATTCATTTTTCAATGTGTTTTAACAGAGAATGTAGATTTGGGTCAATGAAAAAAAAAATAGAATACAGTAATTAGATAATAAACACGCATGCAGTTTAACTGTACCATTCAAATTCCATTTTGCACTGGGTTTTTCCGTTTTAATAGAAACAATAAGGATGTGAAACCCATCTCTATGTGTTCTTGCAACAACATCCTGAAACAGGAAAAAAAATATCCTTTATGTTATTTTTTTAAATTGCTATATACCATAAGACAGAGCCAAACAACTGTTTACCACATTTTAAAACAACTTTTAATAAGCAAATTGGGTCATTTTAAAAAACACAAACAGGTAATATAGAGAAAAGGAATAGTGGGCAGTGAAGGGATCCCCCTCCCCCCTTTTTAAAAATTGATTTTAGAGAAAGGGAGAGAGAGAGACAGAGAGAGACAGAGACAGAGAAAGAGAGAGAGAGAGACAGACAGACAGACATTAATTGGTTGCCTCCAAGCATGGGCCCCAACCAGGGATCAAACCCTCCACCTTTTGGTGTATGGGAGAGTGCTCCAATCCATTGAGCCACACTGGCCAGAGCAATCCCCCATTTTCTACCACCATCCTTCCAGACCCTAAGGGATGGAAGAGGAAAAAAGAACTCCTTTCCATTCCTTAATGTTTTCTACTATTTATATTTCTACAGGTTTCCCTTAATGTTACCACTCTATGTGTTATTTACTATCACCATCCAAATAGTTCCTCTTCCCTTACTTTATCCAAATGTCACCAAGCATTCAGTTTTTTAATGTGTTTTTTAATTAACTATGGGAGGAAGAAGTCAGATAACATCGTGAAAAATGACTCAGATTCTGTATACCGGCTAAATTATTTAAATTCTTCAAGGTACTAAGTTACTAGCAGTCCCACTGGAGACTATGACTGCTGCTGTAATGTCTATGACCCCTTCAAGGTCCCACATAACTGTGCCAAACTTCTCACCTTCCTCCTTGCTATTTCCTGTCCTTCCCTTTCACTTCCTCCTCCTCCTGAGGCAGTTAGTGCCAACTGTGTGCCCTGCCCCTGCAGCATGCATACCTTTCCACTATCCGGGTACTTTTTAAGATGGTGCAAGCAAATGAGAAATGTGAGCAACCATTAAGCAAACGGTAAGCTCTCCTAAACCTGCTCAGTTCCTATACACAACTCCTTCTAATTTTCTTGGCCTCTTGGTCTTCTGACTTTTAGCAATTCCCCAAAAGACCAAATTTTCTCTCCCCTCCATGCTACACTCGTGGTTTCTACCTATTTCTTTGCATCCTTAATGACGATATATACCGTCAAACATAGATTTGAAAAGTCCACCTACCCTTTTCTTGATGACTGGGAGCTGCCAGTAGGTTTTATTCCTATATCTAGGTCCTGATGAGTAAATGAGTGTGTCCCCTGCACTCAGTCAGGGGGACTTTTGCTCTGTATTGCATTTGAAAGCAAATTTTATTTTTTAAAGAAAAAGAAAGGCTACATAGAAGTTAAGCTTAAATTATAACTTTAAAGAGATTTTTAACAAACACAGAAGCAAGTCTGTATAAAATTCATATAGACCTATGTAAGGAAATATACTGTTTTAAATAAAGGTTCTTTTTCCTTTCCCAATTCTAATAACCCTATTTTATATCACTCTCCAACTGCTCCATCCATTAGCAGATACTTTCAGTCTTACTATATAGCTTATGTATATAATTTGATTTAAAGACAAATAAAATGACCTACCATTTGTTCTTCCTGGTTTGAAACATTTCCGATATTTGAAATTAGTTCTTTATTCTGGAAAGGAGAATAAATAATTCCACTTTATATTACTGTATTTCCATGGGGATAAATAATTTTAACAATTAATAAAAAAAAGTGTTATAAAAAAAGTAAAAATTTGAAAGCAGAACATCAAAAAACAAATTTCACTGTAGCCCAAACATGAGTGACAAACTCCTGTTTTGGGAAAATTACTCCCTTAATCAGGACAGTGGCCACGTAGGGGGGCTGGAACTAGGAACTTAAAAGGAAGCTCCAGGGGCTAAAATATTCGTCAAGCCATATACTTCTGATAAGCACATTTTATTATATGTTTATTACACTTCATAAATTTTTTAAGTAATCCCTTTAAAATTTTTACTAAGACATATTTTCATTTTAGAATTCATAGAGCAAAAAATAAGTTAAAATGACCCACAGCCTCAATGTCTCCCACAGATGACTAAAGGTGACATTTTAGAATGTGATCTTCCACACTGGGAGGGAGCAAGTGCATAAAGGAGAGAGTGTTCACGTGTGTTAAATGCTGACCGACTGTGGTAAGAGGAGCAGACCACTGGATTGAACAACATGGTAACTGGTAACCTTGACTGGTGGGATTTTGATGGAACAATGGAGTGGAGAGAAGAGAGATGAACTGACAGCAGATCATGAAATGACGTTGTTGTAAAGGGGAACAAAGAAACAGAAAATGGGGCCAACATCTTACTAAGTGCTACCACATTCACAAAGAGCTAAGCCTAAAATTTAACAAATTAAGTACCTTAATAAAAATTTTGGTAAAACAGAATTTAGGCTGATACTTGTATGCACTGGAAGTAAAATAAATTCTGTGTTAACATGGCAAGACAAGATACTCACATATAATGACGGAAACACCTGTAAGTCACTGTTGCAATCTATGTTTTCATTTTTTGTTGTCCAACATTCAATGTTCTTGAAATATTTACCACAAAAGTCTTCATCAACACTTTCAGGATTTTGTGACTGCTCCTAACCAAGGCAAAATTTTGTTATAATTTATTTCCACACTTCTTAACCAAGAAGACAAATAAAATTTAACTAGAGGCCCAATGCACGAAGATTCGTGCAAGAATGGGCCTTCCTTCCCCTGGTTGCCGGCACCACCTTTGCTCCGGCCTAAGTCGCCTTTCTGCCTTTGCTCTGCCCCTGAGCTGCCTCTCTGCCTTCCCACACTGCCCAGAGGCCTGGAGAGGCTGGGGTGGTGCGGAACGCCTGTGTCGTCGCCATGATGATGATGCAAGCATTCCCCTCTCCCGTCCCCGCCACTTGGCGTCTATGTATGCAAATTGTCTATGTATGCAAGTTAACCCACCATCTTTGTTGGGTTAATTTGAATACTCACTCCTGATTGGCTGGTGGGTGTTGTGAAGGTATGGTCAATTTGCATCTTTCTCTTTTATTACTGTAGATATTTAAATAATACTAAAATATATTCAGTTTGGAACACTTGAAAATATGCAGAACAAAATACAGAAAAGGGTTTGAATATAATTTTAAGTAAAACTGACGAATCATAATATCTTAGTTATTCCAATGTGCTTGCTCAGAGATAGTAATGCAGAATATAACCATAATCTTACAGTATGAAAATGATTAAGGTGTTTTGAAATACACAACATACTTTGTCCTGGGGCTACTTCCATCTTATCCCAAGTGTTAAAGATATCAGAGAGAGAAAGCTGCATTTAACCAGGAGGAAAGACAAAACAGACACTTAGCAATACAGAGCATTTTGTATTGCTGAGTGCAGGGGACACACTCCTTTATTCATTAGGACCTAGATGTAGGAATAAACCTAATGGCAGCTCCCAGCCATCAAGAAAAGGGTAGGTGGACTTCCACTAGCAAAATATGGGACAATTTGAGCAAAATAATAGGTTATAGCCCAGTGACAGGTAAGATAGGAGAAAAGAGAGTTCATTCTCACAGTAGAATGCTAATAAGTGTAGACAAACACATGGATCAGAAAATCACCATGTCGGACAAGACTCAAGGATGTGAAAACCAGGATCGATGAAGAAAGAGGATACATCTTATATCATAAAAGACTAATATGCAAATCAACCAAATGGCAGAATGACCGGTCACTATGATATGCACTGACTACCAGAGGGCAGATGTTCAATGCAGGATTTGCCCTCTAGTGGTCAGTGTGCTCCCACAGGGGGAGCACTGCTCAGCCAAAAGCCAGGCTGACAGCTGAGGAGTGCAGCGGTCGGTCGTGGCAGGAGCCTCTCCCACCTCTGACGCAGGCAGGCGGTAAGGAGCAAGTCCTGGACTGTGAGAGCACCAGACTGTTAAAGGGATGTCTGACTGCTGACTTAGGCCCAATCCCTGGGGGGATTTGGTCTAAACTGGCAGGTGGACATCCCCCAAAGGGTCCTGGACTGTGAGAGGGCACAGGTCGGGCTGAGGGACTGCCCCCCAATGCACGAATCTTATGCACCGGGCCTCGAGTATTTATATAAATAAACATATTATAAAAATAAAAGTATTTTTCACAAATTACTGTTAACAACAAAAGGAAAAGTAGTAACTTTACAGTGGAGAAACCTGGCAGAAACTCCCTAATAAAAAATGGGACAAACCAGGATTTTCTGGTATCCCTGCCCAAAAAATAACCCAAATCTAATCATGAGGAAACATCAGTAAGAGTCAAATTGAGGGACATTTGGTGAAAATAAACGGCTTGTCCCCTTCAAATATATCGATGTCATAAAAGACCAAAACAAACAAACAAACAAACAAAAAAAACCACAGCTAGCCACAGCTGGTGTGGCCCAGAGGATAGAATGTTGGCCTGACAACTCAAGGGTCCCCTCATGGACACATGCCAGGTTGCGGGATCCATCCTCAGTGTGGAGTATGCATGAGGCAGCTGATCAATGATTCTCCCATCATCGATGTTTCTATTTCTCTCTCCCACTCCCTTCCTCTCTGAAATACAAATATATATATTTTTAAAAAACACAGCTACAGAAATGCAATACACTCCTAGATTGGCTCCTGTACCAGAAACAAATAAACAAACAAAAAAGCTCGCTAAAAGGATGTTACTGAGACACTCTCTCTAAAAATCAATGGAAAAAATATCCTCGGTGGATTAACAGAAAAACCCACAAAAACAAAAAAACTAGGAGCCAACAGAACATAGATCTGTAAAGAAACCATGGGGCATCACTGAAAGAAATACCTGGATGAGGGCTCAGGGGCTCAGGCTGCAGGCCAGGGCAGGACAAATCCCGCCTGGCCTCTCATCCTCTCACCCAGCTCCACTCCCTTCCTCCACCCCTGACTTTCCCCCCACCTTTTCCTGATGGTTCCTTCCCCTCCTCACTTCTTTCTGAGATTTGCTCAAATTAAATCTACCTCTAACTCACAGAAGTTCTAGGTGCCCTATTACTAATTTTTTAATAAAGTGAAATTCTTACATTACTTTTCTAAATTTATTTTTGTTTACATGTGACCCTACATGTTTGATTTAAGATTTACTAACATTTTCATAAGATACAAATAAATGAAAAGATCTGTATTCTTCTCAGAAAGCATATGCTTTGATAGAATTAAAGCATGTATTACCTAAGGCCCAAATTTAATCTGTGGCACTTCTAAGACTATAATCTATATTTTTAGCCTCTTTACCTGATGAGGTAATAAATCTTTATACTCATAATTTTCCTTCATAGCTTTACATACATCAAAAATTTGTATTAATGGGATATCACATAACACCTATTAAAATGGCTATTATAAAAAAGACAAGACACAAGTATTGGCAAGAATATGGAGAAAAGGAAACTCTCATGCACTGTTGGTGGGATTTTAAACTGGTACAGCCACTATGGAAAACAGTATGGAGGTTCCTCAAAAAATTAAGGATAGAGCTACAATATGACCCAGCAATTCCTCTTCTGGGTAATTTGATAAAAATATGAAAACACTAATTCATAAAGATATATGCACCCCTGTGTTCACTGCACCATTATTCACAATAGCCAAGACATGGAAACAACCTAGTGTTCTTCAATGAATGACTTGATTAAAGAAGATGTAGTATGTATATACAATGAAATACCACTCAGCCATAAAAAAGAGTAAAATATTGCTATGTGTGACAACATGGATGGATCTTGATGGTATTATGCTAAGTGAAATAAGTCAGACAAAAAACTGTATGTTTTCACTCATATATGGGATAAAACCCAAAAAGTAACAAATAAACTAACAAAGTAATAAAAAAGAAACTCATAGACAAACAACAGTATGGTGGTTATCAGAGGGGAAAGAGGGTGGGAGGAGCAAATTGGGCAAAGGGGGTCAAATATTCGGTAATGGAAGGAGGCCAGACTTTGGTGGTAAACATGCAATAGAGTACACAGCTATCTAATCTAATAAAAGAGTAATATGCAAATTAACCCTCACTTCATTACACCTAAGCCACACCCACCAGCCAATCAGAGAGACGGTATGCAAATTAACCCAGCCAAGATGGCCGCCTGCACCACAGAGCTATAGCAAACAGGAGGCCAGTGATGGAGAAAACTGCCTGCGTAGGCTGGCTGTGGTCTTCGCTCAAGGCAACAAAGTTTCAATTACAGAAGCCACGGAGCTGAAGCTAACAGGAGACTTTGTTGCCTGCCTAAGCAGGCTGTGGCCTCCACTCAAGGCAACAAAGTTTCAATTACAGAAGATAAATAAACCCCAGAAACCTGCTTCCAGCCAGCCTCACTGGGACCCTGGGTCAACGGGAGCTGTGGCCAGCCTGCAAACAGCCCTCAGCCCCTCACCCAAGCTGGCCAGGCACCCCAGTAGGGACCTGAACCCTGAAGGGGATGTGGCCAGCCTGCAAACAGCCATCAGCCCCTCATCCAGGCTGGCCAGGCATACCAGCAGGTGGACATCCCCCAAGGGGTCCCAGACTGCGAGAGGGCACAGGCCAGGCTGAGGGACCCCCAAGTGCACAAATTTTTGTGCACTGGGCCCCTAGTCAAATTATAATGTTGCATACCTAAAAGGTATATAATGTTATTAATATTACCTCAATAAATAGAATATTTTAAAAATTGTGTTTTACTTACATCCAACTTAGCATATTCATTTTGACAGGTATAATGCTTCAAATACCACTCTATGGTAAACTTCACAGGCTCGTGACAATAGAATGATTTAACTGTTAAAAAAAGAAAGTCTCATTTTTCAATAATCATAGTATACATACTCCAATGTAAACTTCTGGTTTTAAGAATATAACTTAAAATGGGCGACTTCAATGAAACAATGAGTAAAACATGACTTAATTTCTCCAAAAGTCACTGCAAAATGAAACAGTAAATTCATTAAATTATCACCGTTAGTCTAAAGTTGCTATACTACTGTTCATTTCATCTATATGTTAAATCCAATGTTAAAATCAACCGAGTGGCCAGACACGTTGACACTGCTTACTTCACTTTAGGTGTTCTCTTCACTGAGTTATTAAAAAAATACAGAGCAAGCACCCCTTATGTGCCAAGAAGGGACATAATGGGAAATCTAGAACAGTTCCTCTCCTTTACATACAGGATTGTGGAAACAGCAGACTAACAATTCAACACGCCCAGGAGTATGAAGAATGGGGTGCTGGCAGGTTTGCTGGAGGAGAAGGCCTGTAATGTGAAGGGGTAGCCAGAGTTAGCCTGGTGAGGAGGAGGATGGGAGAGCACATGCAAATGCTCAGGGAAAGTGAGTGAATGGCACAAGCAGGCCCATGTAAAAACAGTGTGCTATGCTTAGAGTACAGATTGGGGAAACTGGAGAAAATTTGTAAGGGCTCTTATGTTCTGTTAGGGAGTTTTCCTTTATTTTTAAGCTAGTGGCCTGGTGTACAAATTCGTGCACACTGAAAGGAAATTAATTAAAAGAAATATTTTAATATCGCTATTCGCTCTTTCTCTATAATAGAAGTGTCAGAGATGAAAATTAATAAAATGTACATGAAATAATATATAAATTGATTATGAAATAAATAACATGCTATAACAGACATGATATAAATATAAAAGCATGATATAAAAACAAAAGATGATATGAAAACAACAAAAAGAATATAGAAACATTGATACAAACAATGACTGATAAATTGGTTAAACTTATTCTAATATCTCCCTGTATACCACACTAAGAATAAAAACAATTTCAATTGACTAATTTTCCTCGTGATGAAGTATTTACAACTTTAACTTTAATGTCACATGCTCTTCGAACTTGAGAAAGCAACATATAACTGACCATGTCCAAAAAAGGGTTCAAGTAGGAACAGTCCTAACTCTGTCTAGAGTTTGTCCTTGTGATTTATTAATAGTCATTGCAAATGCTGGCATCACAGGAAACTGTCTTCAAATTAATTTAAATGGGAGGCCAGTGTCAGATGGGAAGAAATCAATTCTTGGAATCAGAACAACCTCTCCTTCTGCAGATCCTGTTAATATTCCAGCCTCAATTATGTCACAATCTTGTGATAATAAATCTGGTACCATTACAAAGACCCCATTTACTACTAAGATTTTTCAATAGCATGATGATTGCACCTTATTTCAATTTTAATTTATGACACTGCATTCTCAAAGGAGTAATACTATTAAGAAATTTGATGGGAAAATTTCATTTTCAGCATTTGTTGAATCGATGGAATCACCATTCAAATAGCTGTGAAAATCTCCACTGAGTATATCCAAAATTTCTTCAGTTAATGTATGAACGTGCTCACTTTTAGGACAAAGAATCACACGTTTAGATATATCCTATGTAATAAAAGGTAAATATGCAAATAAACCGAATGGCAGAATGACTGGTTGCTATGACGTGCACTGACCACCAGGGGCAGACACTCAACACAAGAGCTGACCCCTGGTGGTCAGTGTGCTGGAAGCTGGGTTCACGGTTGGCAAGTACAGCAGCGGTGGCAGGAGCCTCTTTTGCCTCCACAGCAGTGTAAGGATGTCTGGGGGAGTGGGCCTAAGCCATCAGCCCGACATCACCCAAGGGCTCTCGGACTGCAAGAGGGAGCAGTTTGGGCTTAGGAACTCCCTCCAAGTGCCCAAATTTTGTGCACTAGGTCTCTAGTTTTAATATTACCTATAGATATACTATTTCCAAAGGTAGCTTTCTTTCAGCTTCAGAGACACACTGTACCAATAGTTGGTCTTCAGATACATTCTGTTGAGGATGCCGGCTTCTTTTGGCTTCAGAGATACATTGTGGCAAGAGTTGGTCTTCATATATATAATGTTGATCATTTTGGCTTCAGAATGTCAACAAAAATGTGATGTCATTACCTGGTGCCCACAGCCACTGGATCACATTTTGTGCCATGGGGGTCTCGGCAGCGTCGGCTGCGATTTGGTGGAGTGTTGCTCTGGGATGCTAGAAGGGCCTGTGTCCCACTTTGGGGAAGCTGAGTGTTGCTTTGTGGGTACCAGGTCCATAGTGCCATTTATTGTTAACTGGCTTGTCGCTAGGGAGAGGAAGCTGGGTGTTGCCACATGATGTCATTACCTGGTGCCCACAGCCACCGTTTGTGAGCTGGGCTGTGGACTGCATTTTGCACTATGGGGTCTTGGCAGCATCGGCTGCGATTTGGTGGGCTGTCACTCCAGGGTGATGGCGGGGCCTGTGTCCCACTTGGGGGAAGCCAAGTGTTGCTTTGTAGGCACCAGGTCAACGTTTCTCTGTGCACGTCATGGCAACTCCTGCTTTGAGCTTCTGCCCCCTGGTAGTCAGTGCATGTCATAGCAACTGGTCAGACAGTTGGACACTTAGCATATTAGCCTTTTACATATAGATAGATAGATGTTTCCAGAAGGAAGGTAACAATATTACACAGACTGAAAAGAAGTCTAGAATAAGACAAAGCTCTTTTTTTCCCCACAACATGGCAGCATATCACCAGAGAGAGGGCAAAGAAACCACAGTGTCTTTTATGACCTAGCATCATAAGTGACATGCCATTACTTCTGCCATATTCTACTAGTCAGATCAACACTGATATAATACAGGGGTTATATAGGTCATGAATACCAGGAGGCAGGTACCATTGTAAGCCTCGTGAATGTAACCAAAGGAAACCCTAACTGATACAGAAACTGACTTCCAGAGCCTGAGGTTGGCAGAATTTCTGGGGCAGAGCACCTGAGTTGGGAGCTACTCAGAGAAGAAGAAAAGAACTCTGCACTAATATCCCCTTGAGGCTCTAGCCACATAGCAGCTTGCCCATGCACAGGGAGTAGTCCCACAATTCTGAGTTTACATAGGGCTTGTACTATTTGAATTTCCATGAGCCAGAGTTCATATTCATAGGCCTCATTCAATACACCAAGCACCAGGGAGAGACATAGAAGGGTCACACCTGAGAAGCAGTGCTAAGTCAGCCCTGGAGTAAAGGCTACTCCAGACCCACCCTGAAAGCATTAAAAATAAAATTGGAAAGGATAGAACTGACCCAAAAGAAACTTAATTGTCTGCCAGAACAAAATTGTTCAAGAAATACATCACAGCACTCAAGAATGCAAAATTCACAACATCCAGCATCCAAACAAAACCACTAGTTATAAAACGCAGGACAATTCGACTCATATCCATGGTATGAATCAGTCAATATGACAAAATGATGTAAATGACAAAAATGACAGAATTAGCAGATAAAAATGTAAGAACAGCTACTATAAATATGTTCCACGTGCTCAAATACATAAAGAAAAACATGAAAATACCGATAAGAGAAATAAGGTATTTTTAAAAAGAACCAAACTTCTAGAGATTGAAAAATACAATATCTGAAATAAAAAGTTCATTGTATGAGATTAATGGCAGATTAGGTACTGCAGAAGAAAAACATCACTGAAATTGAAGACAAAACAACAGAAATAACCAAAATGAAGCATAGAAAAAAAAATATTTAGCAGGGTCTCAGTGACCTGTGAGACAGTATCAGTAGTCTAATATTTGTAAATGGGACCAGGAGGGGAGGACAGAGATGGGGATAGAGCTTATAAGTCCGCGATCTAAGGTGTTTCAGCGTGGATATTCAGTTGTTCCAGCATCATTTGTTGAAAAGACTATCCTTTCTCTAATAAATTATCTTTACATCTCTGTTGAAAATCCATGGACTTTATGCATGTCCGTTTATTTTTGGGCTTCCAGTCTGATTCCTTGTTCTATCCTTATGCCAGTGCCACACTGTTATGATGATCACTGTAGCTTTATGTAAGTTTTGAAATCGAATAGTAAAATCCCTTCAACTTTGCTCTTTTTCAAAATTGTTTTAGCGATTCTAGGCCCTTTGTATTTACATATAAATTTAGAAATAGCTAGTCAATTTCTATATAAAAGTCAACTTTGATTTTTATTAGAATTAATTGAACTTATAGATCAACCTGGGAAGAACTGACAGTATGTTAGCTATAGATTTTTCATAAATGTCCTTTATCAGATTGAGGAAGTTTTTCTAGTTTTCTGAGAGTTTTTATCATGAACAGGTATTGAGTTTTTTCTAATGCTCTTCTGACTATAGTGAGATGATTAGGTGGTGTATTTCTTTAATTCTGTTAATTTGGTGAATTACATTGAGAGTTTTTGACCTCTGACATTACATATTGACCTTTTTATAAATAAAATTCTGTGTTTCACTGGTCCATATAACTTTTCCCCCCACGTAATTTCTTATTTGTCTAGACAATGAGACATGAATTCATTAAAGCATTCAGATGCCAAAATTTTTTCCTCACCCACCTTGCACTTCAATTTCCTCTTACAAGCTCTTATCACCACTGATGATCTGATATCATCAGGCTGCTTTGAACCACCGCTGCTTTATAGCCGATGACTGGCCCAGTTCCCTCAGCAAAGACCCACGTATGGCCCTCATCCAACAAATGATCAGAGCATAGGGTGACAGAGAAAAGAGTCATGGCTTTGGATCCTCAGGAAGCCAATCTGTGTTACCCAACAAAAAATTACTCCCTATCTCAAAACTTGAACCCTGGCAAAAAACTAATCCAGTCAAGTTACTGGAAACACCAAGAGGGGGTGGATCACAGTAAATACGATCCAATGTAAACCCATTAAAGATATTGAAAACCTCAAGATCTATGATTTGGTCATCCTTGCACAGCAGTATTTACATGGACAACATAGTCCCTAACAGATATTTTCACTTTCATAAGCCTTAAAATATTAATTAAAATGTTATTGTCTTGTAATTTTTATTTATACTATGATCATATGTATATCTAGAAAATTTTGAGGAACATAAAAGTTTTATCACAATCATGACATTTCACATATTCATAAAAGAAATTTACCTAGTTTTAAAAGCTAAGAACTAGAGTCAAATTTTACAGAAGTCAAATACCTTTTGCTAAAGCCTACTTCATTAGACTTTAATTAGTTTTTAAAGAATGATCATATTATATTTTCTGAAACAGAAAAAGCCATTCTTGAAAATAAGCAAGACTTGACAGAAACAAAGAAACTCTTAATATGTTAGAACCACTGAAAAACAAATCATTTTCCTGTTTTATAAACTATAATACCATGTTACATTAACTTACATTCAATTAATGTATTAGTTTATAACATGTCACTCGTTTATGATATGTTGTTATGGTAGTATTACATTAGTTTATAAGACTTACCAGAAAACTTGATGTCAGTGGAATTAAACATAATTTTCCTAAATATCAAAGGTCCTGATTTCTAAAATGAAAAACAATATAGAAAAACCATGTTAAATTATATTCTACTATTTAAGAGTATAGCTTTACCCTGTAAAACATATAGCTCTAATCCTTGCTGTCCTCCCTTTGACCAGATTGATTGTTTTTTTAAACCATAACTCTAATCACATCACTCATTTGCGTAAACCCTTTCCTATGTATTTCCTCTCTGTAGTTGATATGAGGCTCCAGACTGTCCCTGCCATTAGCCCATTAGCGTCCCAGCCAGGGGCCAGCAATACCTAGGAGATGAGGGCTGCTGCACTGCATCATATGCTGCCGGGACACAGGACCTGCCTGCACACCTGCAGTTGGTACTATGTGAATGTACTTTTGATAAAACAACCAGCCCTCTCTTACATTGTGACGGTTCACCACTGTGTGCATACAGCAGACCAGTTCTCACTGCAGCTCACAGGACACTCCATCATCGGGGCCACCCACTGTGCACATACAGCAGACCAGTTCTCACTACAGCTCACAGGACCCTCCATTATCGGGGCCACCCACTGTGCACATACAGCAGACTAGTTCTCATTACAGCTCACAGGACCCTCCATCATCGGGGCCACCCACTGTGCGCATACAGCAGACCAGTTCTCACTACAGCTCACAGGACCCTCCATCATCAGGGCCACCTCCCTCTCTAGAACCTCTTTCAGCTCCGCCACAGCATGGTACTCCTTCTTGCCCTCATGATACTCCTGCCACCCGAAAACTTACTTGAAGCCTTTATCCCTGTCACTTTTTCTTCACCTCATTGATTCCTTCTTACCCTTTAAAGCCAAGTTTCAAAGTCCCTTCCTCGGTAAGTTTTCCACCATATCCCAAACCAGGGCAGACACCCTCTTATGTGGTCTCTGGGACCCATTTTCTTCACAACCTTTCCCACAATTAAAACAAAATAATGTATTAATTAGTTATTATATGTTTGCCCTGAACCAAGAATAAAAATGCCGTGTGAAGGGACTGTTAAAGAACAAGTAGTTAGGAATGAAAGGAAAGCAGATAGGGCAGGCAGCTCAATCTGAAAACCTTTCCCTCCTCCCCAACATTGTGTCAACAACAATAACTATAAATAACAGAACCCCCAGGCGGGATCAACAATAAAACCCACAGCCCAGATCCCTCCTCTGAGCACCGGATCCACACACCCAACTGCCTAAAGGTCATGTCCACTGGGATGTCCAGTGCACATTCCACACCAACATTCCCTAAATCAGACACATTCCTCTCTGCTCCTCACCAATTCTTCCTGCACTTTCCACCTTGGTTGTAGGTGATGCCATCCAATCACCCAAGCCATGGCTCCTTCCAGTCACCACACCTCCATCACCTACCCCCCAAAACATCCTACTTTATCTCATAAACACCCCCCAAACTTAGCTTTGCTCTCCATTCCTCCTCCCACTGCCCTAATTCAGGCCTTCAACATTTTCTGCCCACATTTCTGCAATAATTTAACTGGTACCTCTGCCTCCAGATCTGAGCCTAGAATTCATCCTTAGATATCAGCCACAGTGATTAGCATTTACGTCTAAAATCCTTCAATGGCTCTCCCTTATTCACACCCAAAAGTTGCTACTAGTGGCCTGGGGGCATAATCCAACTTGTAAATGGGGTTTGTTCAGCCCACTACATTTTAAATCAAATAACATAATAAAAATATGGATTCTGACTTAAAAAAAAAAACCCAGACCTGGCAATTCTGTGCCTAGACTACTCCCCCAGCAGAGCCGAATGGTGACTGCCCTCTTCACAAAGGGCACATAACTGGCAGTCCACTGCACCCTCCACTACCCCCTCCAGTCCAGAACCCAGCTCACTTCACTCACTGATATGACTTGTCCCAGACTCCACGGGTCCTGAGTTTAATCCCGGGCATCAGGCTCAAGCCAAGCTCAGACACAGAAGGCTTAGGGTGGCCTGAGTCCCCTGTAACACTACTCATTTCTTTCTCTGCTGCTGTTCCACTCCCTCCGTCTTCTCCACCAAGGTAACACCCACTCATCTTTTAAGACCCAGCCAGCCACTGACTCCAGAAAGTGAGGTTGGGGGACTCCTCAGAGCTGCAGTGATATCCCAAGAATTCTGCCACGTAGGTCATTGCTGTCCTTACTGCCTAAGCTTCTTGAGAGAAGGGGCTGTTGCCTGAAATTCACCTTTGCAAGGGCAATGGCCAATGCAGTGTGTGGCACACAGTAGGTGCTCAAACTACCTGCTGACTTTTACAATCAAAACAACCGTCTCTTGATGGATTTGTAGTACAAATGAAAGGAAGCCCACTCTCCGGTTCTGAAGGACAAGTCCTGACAACTTGAAATGGGGGCGGGGGGGAAGCTCAGCCCATTCTTTGCGAAGAAGGGCTTTCTGGACTTCGCCTGGCCTGCGCCACGGAGGACTACAAACTATGTGGGAGCCAAGGAAGAGCCTTCGGAGTCTCCACATCCAAAGTTCACGTGGCAAAGATCTGGAGAGATACGATCAGGTCAGGTAACAACCTGTACGCAGCCGATTCACTTCCAAAAGCCTTTACTGACTTAGTTTGTGGCACTGCCATTCACTACAGAAGCCCCGAGTGTGGTCCTCGGAGTTCTGCTTCTTAATTGATCCGAGAAATTCAATCCAGGAGAATTGCCGCACCTGTGGGGGCACCAACCACCGGGGTCCAGGAAGAAACGGCTGCCCCGGGTCGGAAAGGTTCAGAAAAACAGCGACTCCCGTGCCTCTGTGCAGCTTTTATGTTACCCCTGGTACCACCTTCTTTTTCTGGCTGAGAACATCAAAATAGAAGTTTTGCCTTTAGAGCCTGGACCCCATGCCATGGGTGTGGACAACACTCAAGTCAATCTGCACCGGACGAGTCATCTCACCTCGAAGGAACGCCTCTCCTCCATTCCCGGCCCTCTCCGGCCAGACTTTGCAAATGCGACCCCTGCCCTTCCCCGTGCCCATCTCGCCACATCATGTCCGCTATCTGCTGAGTGCTCAGATGGCCTGTCCTGGCAGGAAACGCCCAGGCTGTGGCCCGCAGGCTGGCATCACAAAGGCTCCCACGTCCCCACTGCACGCTCCGGGGCTGCGGGAGCCGGGGCCGGGGAGAAGGCAGGAAGGTGGGCGGCCCCTGGGCGGCCCCCTCCCATTCCCAGAGAAAGCGGAAGTGGCGCGCGTTCTCCTTCTGCCGGAACTGAGCCGGGGCTGTCCGCGCTGCAGTCCGGGGACGGGACGGTGGGGACGCCGCTGAGCGCCGCGGCCGGGCGCGGTCCGCGAACGAGGCCTGCCGGGGCCCCAGGGCAGCTGACCCCGCGCGGGTGGACCCGTCGCCCCCACTCCCTGGCCGGCTGAGGAGGGGCCGCCGCTAGGGGATGCCAGGCTAAGAGGCGCCACTTACTTCGCTGACTGTCGCTGCCCA